>PVJC01000238.1:0-65303 GCA_004026665.1 Murina feae | reverse complement strand
CAGGAGGCCCCTTGGCCCTTGCCATGAACAGCCACATGACACACACTGCAGTTCCAGCTCCGAGGCCGAGCAAGACTTCAGAGGTATCATTACCTCCATTTGCCGAGGAGAAAACTGGAGCCCAGAGACTGACCTGAGAAGCAAAGAAAACCAACACTGATTTTATCCTCACAACTTTGTGGAGCCCCTTTAATCTGATTCAAGTGCTTTTACCCATGAACCCCTGTTGACAAACTTTGTCATAGGACTTTCTGGTCGGCGATCACTGCAATTAAGCTAGAACATGATATCTGACAACAATAGCAAAGCAGAGCTTCAATTAATAATTGTGAGCTAGCCCTGACGGGTTTGGCTCGGTGGATAGAGCGTCGGTCTGCGGACTGAAGGGTCCCAGGTTCGATTTCAGTCAAGGGCATGTACCTTGGTTGCGGGCACATCCCCAGTAGGAGGTGTGCAGGAGGCAGCTGATGGATGTTTCTCTCTCATCGATGTTTCTAACTCTCTATCTCTCTCTCTTCCTCTCTAAAAAATCAATAAAATATATTTTAAAATAAAATGTGAGCTAGCCCAAAGAGTAAGTAAAATAAAAGGTCGTGGCTGAATGAATGCCCACATGAAGACCCCCGACCATCTTTAATTTAGCTTTTCCCTCTAATCCCCCATGATCTTGAGTAGGCACCCACCACAAGGTTGAGACCTCATCAAGTAAAAGTTATTTCTCTTCTGCATGGCGGTTGGTGTTCATCATCTCTCTTCCCTCGATAACATGGGTTGTGTAGGGTGCTCAGGTTTCCTTCTCTGTGAAACTCTGATACAATAACAACTTACCGCAGCCACTGGCAGAATTTCAATAGGGCTACTTCTGAACCCCGTAGAGCCACCACCAGCCTGGCAGGGTGTTTGCATTTTATTTTACTTTGTTTGGTCTTGTTGGGGTTTTTTTTTTCTTCTTCTCTAAATTGCAGATTACAGAGTCCAGGGTTCAAGAATGCAGTGGGACTGTGGGTGGCCCACTGGTTTAACTAGGCTTAGGAAGACTGCCAGGTCAGAGTCAGTACAATCCTGAGACTTAGTGGTACCTGGTATGAAAAAAAAAAAAAAAAAAACAAGAACGCAGAACTGCTCCAAAGTTCCAGAAAAATAAAGCATGCTAGTTCCTCCCAAGTCCATCTCACCTCTACCGTAGACACATAAAGACATGGGAGAAGACACATCCCTTTGACTTCAGTTGTAGGGGTACATACACCCCATTTCAATCATCTTAAACATGAAATATCCTTAAAGAAAGCAAAATAAATGGGAGTCGTTCTTAAACTTTTACAGCACAGTAGACTCACGTCAGGAGATTTTTTGTTGTTGTTGTTAATCCTCTCCCAAGGATATATTCCATTGATTTTTTTTAAAGATAGAGTGAAAGGGAGAAGGAGAGACAGAAACGTCAATGTGAGAGAGACACATCTATTGGTTGCCTCCCACACATACCCTGACCCATGGCCGGGGATTGAGCCTGCAACCTAGGTACATGCCCTTAACCAGAACTGAACCCTCAACCCTTCAGTCTGTGGGGTGGCACTCTAACTACTGAGTCAAACTGGCTGGGGCACCCCAGGAGATTTTAACAATCTTCATTTTAATGGGCCTCATCCCACATCAGTTAAATCAGAACCTGTATGGGCACTCTTTTATAAAATTCCCCAGGTGACTCCAATGTGCAACCAAGGCTATGAACTAGTGCTTGGAGCAAATTGACAGTATTCAAGGTTCACATTCCAATATTCAAAGCAAAAAAAAAAAGAGAGAATAGAAAAAAATTACTCTTGAAAAATCCTTTAAATTGCTCTTGAACTGGAATATAAATGACTTTGCATCTATAGCCTTGAATGATTAGTGTAAGTGTAGGTGCTTAATACACCCAGAAATGCACTGCATATAGTAAATGATACATGTGCAAAATATAATTTTGCTAGGTTAGTTACATAACCAAAGCACACATGCTGTTGAATTTAGTTAGTAAAATGCACAGATGTGTCCCGCTGTCCAAATGGAGTCAAATACTGTCTTGTAAACGATTCATCTTTAAGTTTTGAATGACCCAATATCAATTTTAAGATCTGAGAGTTTTCTTAACATATCTCTGGTAGTATATGTACAACTGTCCAGGGGTTTGCAGAATAAGGGGGCCTCTTATCTGATGCACAGATCATGGCTGAGCCTAGAAGCCAGTGTCTAGATGCCCAGCCTATTACTAGGCAGGAGTAAATCTGGCACATAGTCAAGGTCTTTCAAAACCCGACTCATTTAGCCTTATCTTTATTGCTTCTTAGAAAAGCTGCTCGATTCAGTTCTGCTAGTCTTCTCTTTGCTTGACATTAAGTGTTTATCCCATTATTCCACACCTGTGTTCAAGCTTTTCCTTCTGGTGTGAATGTCCTTTAAATCCCCTCCTCTTGGCCATGACCTCAAACCTACCCACCTCTATGCTCCATCCGTCAGAACCCACAGTGCTCCGGTATTATCTCCTTAGACCACCTAAAATGGTCTGTCTCTTCATTCTTCAGCGTGCCACTCATCTTCACTCTTTTGGACTTTTCCTTCACTCCTTTGGACCTTGATCAATTCCATTTGGTCTGTCTACCCTTGGAAGAGTCTTTGGCTCTGTCCTTCCCAATGGCTAATCCTGCCACAAGTCTATGGCCTCCAACTTGGAAGTCATCCAGAATCTAACCACTGCTTCCCACCTTCACCAGTCCAAGGCTCCATTTGATCCTACCTAAGTTATTGTAATAATCCCCCAATAATTCTTCCTGCTTTCACTCTTGCGCTTAAAGCGTGCCTCCACATTATCAGCTAGAACAGTCCTTTAGATTGTAATTCCAATCATGTCACCCGCCCTATTCGGAGCTCTCCAATAGTTGTCATCACCCTTAGGATAAAATCCCCAAATCCACCAAGTTTGGCCAAGACACCCTAGCAAGTCAGACTTTCTCCACAGAGTTTTACTATTCACATTAGTAATAATAGCTGACATGTAATGAGTGCCTACTCCATAGGAGGCACTGTTCTAAGCCTTTTACATGTTTTACATGATTGGAAACTGAGGCACAACGAGGTTAGGAGACTTTCACAAGGTACACAGCCAGTAAAGGGTGAACTGGGATTTAAACATATTCCACACGCTTGACCCCTGTCCCACCCTGCCTCTAGGCACAGAATACACTACATTGTGCTGCAAAGCCATACTGTTTGACCCTCATTTTCATTTCAGAGATTTCCATAAGGAACCCAGCAATCTATTTGTTGTTTTATGTTTGCAAATGTATCCCTGTGTGACTTTAACTGTTGGAGGAAAGGTTTTAAGGAAGGAAAATAAAAAATAAAAAAAAAAGGCTGGAGCCAGAATTAATTAGGGAAGCCCAAGTTGCTCAGACAGCAATGTCCCGGAGCCAAGCTGGGAGCCAAGAAATTTGTTTTAAAAATATGATCTCTCCCAAGCTGAAGATTACGTCAAATATATGGTGATATACCACCCAACAGGCAAGACCACAGTTTGCTTGTTTAAAGGCTGTTTTAGGTTGGCTTGGCGGCTGCTCAGAGCTGCACTACAAGCAGTAGGCTGCAGTTCCTGGATGAGGGTTGAAGAGTTGTCTAGGAAAAAGGACCTGGGGTCCTTCCAGCCCTGACTTTCTGCTTTAGGGAGGACCGTCCTGCAAACATCCGGCTTTCCTTGTTGCCACACCTGAGTGACAGTGTTCACCACACTCTCTACCTTGCGAGGAGGGAGAAGTCCCATTTGAGTGGCAGAAAGAGTGTGAGCTTCAGCTAGAATTCCCCAAGAAAGAGTCTGCTCTTTCCCCGTGGTCTTCGGAGATCCTGGTGGTAGTGTCACTCAAGCGTGAGGAGTAAAAAGCAGGTAAATGACAGGTTGTTGGGAAACATTCAAACCAGACAAGTGATTTGACCTGTCTGGTACCCACTGTATCCTAAGAGTCCCACCTCTTTCTGTTGACTCTGAACTTGAGCAACACTTAGGTGGTCCAACTGGAGCCTTGTAAATATTTGGGAGGAAGACTTTCGAGGGCTTAATCTGGTTCCTCCTCGACTCTAATATAAACAATTATTATATGAAACGATTCAGAGCATGGGAAGAAAAGGCCAATCATACACCGAGAAGTCCAGCACCCCCATTTTGGCGAAGGGGAGTGAGAGAGCGTTGGGTTTCATTGATTGGGTCTCCGCGGCAGGCCGGCTGCCCCCCAGGAAGGCCTGGTATTCCTGTCCTCTCCGTGAACCTGCCTGAAAGGGATCCAGGAGTTATTGGGTAATCAGGGCTTGTCAGCACCTCGGTTATGCAGGATGGTTCAATCCGATAATGTGAATGGAACCTGTAATAGTGCTGATGAAAAGCGCTCCAGTTTCAAAAGGGCCTTGAATGATTTTTTGTTCATTTTCTGTTTACATGTAATGTGTTATTGATGTCATTACCTTATAATACAGCGGCTTGTTTCATAGAAAAACCAGGAATTATTCATTCTTTAAAAAAAAAAAAAAAAAAGACTCCAAAGGAAAAGAAAGAAGGAAAGAAAGAAACCCTGTTACGTGAGGAAAATTGCATTCGAATGCGGCAACTGAAACATATTGATTTTCTGGCACCAGACTTTTTAGATTAAAAATGCCAATACTGAATCCTTTCATGACCTATAGTTCATATGAAGTTCGCATGTCATTTACTATTATTCTGAGGGGAGAAAAAAAGCTGAGTCTGTAATGAAAACATAGTTGGAAGGAACGTCTACTGTTTCTACAATTTGCATGCCATTAGAATAATGCCTGATGATGAGCTAAACATGCTGGCTTGAACATTTTTCTTCGTTTCAATCAAAGCCATGAATCTGTTTTAATTGTCTGCAGGTCTTGGCGTCATCCTTGGTGAGGGGCATGGCTGTGCACACTCTGGTTGTCCCGGCCTGTTAAGGTTGGCTTGTGTCAGCTAACCATGCTAAGGCACATTCCTTCCCATTCCACTGGGGTTGGAGACCTGCATCTGATTCTACTCATTCAGAAATCATTGATGGTACCTCGTAGTTGTTCTTCCAAGTTAGTGAAGAACCATAACACAGGCACGCGTGTTCCTGGCCTCATCCTGGTTTTATTACACAGTTATTGCCAATCTCTGAAGTCCCCAGGCCAACACATGAGTGCCCCAATGGTATCTCTGGATTTTGTTTTCTTATGATGTTCCATGAGCCAGGTTGGAAAGCCAAGCAAAAATCTCTTTCCTAAAAACCCATTTGCTTTTACTATATTCTCTTGTGTTTCCAAGCCATTATCACAAGTATCTGTGCTTTCTTCAGAGTTCTCTCTACCTCTTGCTAAGCCACAGGCTATTTAGTTTCCTTGGCTTCAGACAGAAATGAATAGATCCTCTGACATTTTGGCTTCAGTGTCTTCATTACTTAAAGGAGGATGAGGCGCTCAGCGAGTGTAGATGTCTCAGATAAGCAGCTTCTTTAGCTAGAATCCTTTAGCAGGGGTTGGAAACCTATGATTCATGAACCAAATCTGACCTGACACCTACTGTGTGTGTGTGTGTGTGTGTGTTCTTTATTGATTAAGGTATTACATATGTGTCCTTATCCCCCCATTTCCCCTCCCACCCACCCCCCAGTCATGCCCTCACCCCCCTGTTGACTGCATCCATTAGTTTGGCCTATATGCTTGCATACAAGTCCTTTGGTTGAACTTTCCCCCTTACCCCCACCCTCCCCTACCTTCCCTCTGAGGTTTGATGGTCTGATCGATGCTTCTCTGTCTCTGGATCTGTTTTTGTTCATCAGTTTATGTTGTGCATTATATTCCATAAATGAGTGAGATCATGTGATATTTATCTTTCTCTGACTGGCTTGTTTTGCTTAGCATAATGCTCTCCAGTTCCATCCATGCTGTTGCAAGATAAGAATTCCTTCTTTTTTACAGCAGCATAGTATTCCATTGTGTAGATGCTGACATCCACTTTTATAAATAAAGTTTTATTGGAACACAACCACATCTTTTTGTTTACATACTGTCTATGGCTGTTTTTATAATATAACAGCAGAATTGACTAATTGTGACAGAGACTGTATGACCAACAAAGTCTAAAATATTTACTGTCTGGCCTTTGGCAAATAAAAGTTTGCCAGTCCATGCCCTAGAGTATTGTGTTCCTTCAAAATCTTCTCCTGCATGATGATGGCCCTAGTAGGTGCTGCTGCTTTTCAGAGCTGTGTCCTGAGCAGTGAGTGAAAGAGAAGCTAAAATCATGATTTTTTAAAAAAATTTATCTTTATTGTTAAAAAGTATTACAGATGCTCCCTGTTATGCTCCCAGTTCACCCGTTCCACCCCACTCCTGTCCACTCCCCAGGTCTTCCTGCACTATAGTCTGTGTCCATGCACTATGCATATATTCATATAAATTTGTTGGTTAATCGCTTCCCATCCCACCCATTACCTCTGAAATATGTCAATCTGTTGCATGCTTCAAGTCTTGGATCTTTTTTTTTTCCATAGTTTATTTTGTTCATTAGATTCCAAATGTAAGTGAGCTGATGAGGTACTTGTTTTTCTCTGACTGGCTTATTTCACTTAGCTTAATACTCTCCAGGTCCCTCCATGCTGTCTCAAATGGTAAGAGATCCTTCTTTTTTACACCTCAGTAGTGTAAATGTACCACAGTTTTTTAATCCATTCATCTGCTAATGGGCACTTGGACTATGTCCAGATCTCAGCTATTGTAAATAACACTGCTATGAATATAGAGGTATATATATATATATATATATATATATATATATATATATATATATATATATATTCTTTCTGACTGGTGTTTCAAAACCATAGATTCTTGAATGAGGTGGAGTTTTAGAAATCACTTAGTCCTGTTTCCCAACTGACTGATGTTTGATTAGCCTCAATAACATTTCCAGTGTTGAGAAAACCATCAAATCCCCAAATATGCCATTCTGTATTTTGATAAGTTCAATTAGGAATTCTTCTTTGTATCTCCTTGTAGGTTCTTTTCATTGGTTATATTCCTCTGCTTTGCAGACATATAGACAGGTGTGAGCCAACGTCAACACAGTAATCATTCAGGTATAGAAAACTGTTGTTTTTCTCCCTGAGTGTTTTCTTCTCCGATAGGTACTCCAGTTTGCTTCCTCTGTTCCTTTCATGGTAGAGTAGTGAGTCCTTTACCAACCCAGTCACATTCCTCTTGATGTATTAATCCACCACCAGGCACTAATACAATATTCCAGCTGTGGTTCTCCCAATGTGGACCCAGGTAGACTCATTGCCTCCATCATTCTAGCAGTTATGTTGCTGTTACTGTAAACTAACCTTTAGTTTACCTTTGTGGAGACCCGAATCTCACTGTTGACTCAGACTGCACAGGAAATCAACTGTCTTGGTCAGCTCAGGCTTCTATAATAAAATAGCATAGACTGGGTAGCTTAAGCAACAGACATATTTTTCTTCATAGTCTGGAGGCTGAGAATTCCAAAATCAAGGTGCTGGCACATTTGGTTCCTGGTAAGAGCCCACTTCCTGGTTTGTAGGTGGCTGCCTTTTCACTGTGTTTTTGCATGGCCTTTTCTTGGTGTGTACACATGAAGAGAGAAAGGGAGATCTCTCTGTCTTCCTCTTCTTATAAGAGCACTGATCCCATCATGAGGGTCCCACTCTCATAATGAGGGAGAGTGTTATGCTAATTAAACTAATTACCACCAAAGCCCCACCTCCAATTACCATCACATTGGGAGTTAAGGCTTCACCATATGAATTTTATGGGAACACAAACAAACATTCAGTCCATAACATCAACTGATATGTAGAAAATCATCCTGCTGTTGTTTCTACCTTTGTCCTTTTTCTACCCCCAGCCCCACCTGCCTGAACTGTATCCTTTCACAATGAAGCCTGATTCCTTGACATCTGAGAATTGCTTCTTAACTGGGAAAGACTAAGACAAATGTCTCTAATTCTTGCTCCCTTCATCTATCCGTGTAAAGGGTGGCTTCTTTTAGACTTACTCTTCTCCAACCCAGTTTAAATTGAAGGAAAGAAAGTAAAAGCAAAGATACTTAATGGGAGTCACAAATGCTGTTCACTGATTTTGGCAACATGGTAGCATTACCCTTACTGGATCCCTATGATTGGGTGGGCCATACGATGAAATCTGGCCAATGAATTGTGAATTTGGAAGTGATGCATGTCACTTCCTGGACAAGCATTACAAGCATTTAAATGCCAGGTCAGAAGCCTTCAGGGAGACTTCTCTTTCACATATTCATTTTCTTTCTCTCTCTCTCTCTCTCTCTCTCTCTCTCTCTCTCTCTCTCTCTCTCTCTCTTATTGTTACCCTCAGCATTGAAGATGATGGCTGTTTTGTCAATCTGAGTCTCAGAATAAGGTAGCGTGGAACAGTGTCTCCTGCTAAGTCAGGGTGGACATAGAACCTGAGTGAGAAATAATCCTTTGGCTTTACAAGTGGTTGAGAATTGGGGGTTATTTTGGCAACACAGCCTAGCATATCTGACTGCTAATCACATTTTCCAGGCACTCCTTCATTCAGCATTGGGCAGCTCACTGTTTGGTACCTACTGTATAAAAACTTGGGCTATCACAGTGAGCAACACCACAGTCTCTACCCTTGTGGAAACAGAGGGTTTGCTCATTTCATGTAAAGACCACATTAGACCTGCACTCCTCCAAAAATAACGTGGCAGACAGAATGCAGCATGTTCAGCCTGAGATTCTCCAGGTGTGTGACTTCCAGAGCGTGCATCAGAGAGGATCCCGGCTCGGGGCAGAAGCGCCAGGGGTTAGGTGCTAGTTTTGCCATTTGCCTACTGTGTGACTTTGGGCTGACCACTCTACCTGTCTGGACCACTATTTCTTCTATCCCTTTCCAGTCGTACTTAAATCCACTCTATACCATTTATACCAATGGAGTCCAGCCTGCACTTGAATGCTTTCAGAAACAGTGTGCTTACCACTTCCGGAGGAAATGTTACATCCATGAGCACCTGTGTCTGCTAGGATATTTTTCCTCCAAAACTCTCAGGCCCTGGAAGCCTGGAGATGTAAGCAATTGCCCTTTGTGGTGAAACCCCCAAGGTCAGAGTTTGCACATAAATCTTTTTTTTTTCCGAGCTACTATTCTGTGCCAAGCTCTGCCTTGGACTATGCACTCTGGAGAGAGTAGAGTAGAAGTACACCCAATGGCCCTAAACTTAAAGTTCAATTTGACAATTGAAACGAGCAGTTAGGTACCAGGACATGACATCAGGTGTGACATGGTGGGTCAGAGTCAGGGAAAGGGAGGTGTAGTGGGGATGAGGATGATCAAGGAAGGTTTCACGAAGGAGTCTGACCTCGTGCCCAGCTTGGAAGGATTTTAGATCCTAGATACGAGAAAGGATTCAAAGAGGGACATGTCAGATGGGAGGACAATGTCAGGCAAGACAAAGAGAGGGTGAATGTGGTGATTATGAAAACAGAATGGCATTTCACCGGCAAGACCAGACAGTGGGAGTGAGGACCAGATTCTGACCAGCCCTATGGGGACAGTTATTGGAAGAGTTCACTGACATGGATTTTGAAAGATAAAATACCAGCCAGCCATACTCTCCAGGTGTGTAATGACGGATATGTACAGTTCCTTTGAAATCAAGAATACCTCCATAGCTTTAAAAAAAAAAAAAAAGCTTTGCCAATCTGGATCTTTTCCTTTTGTCACGGAGTCTCTCTTTGTTTACAGTTTTTATTTAATGAACAGTAGCTACCGTATCAAATTATAGATGTACCTCCCTGGACATTGCTTGCATTGGTGGCAGATATTGCCAGGTCAATATAAATGGATCAATCAAGAGCTTCCACTGGGAAACTGGGGGTGAAGCTTATGTTGCAACCAAACATTTGGAGAAGGCAAACATGGAAAGGAATACCATTGCCAAACGGGTTATATTCTTCATATAAGAGATGGGTTTATTTTGCCTTTCAATGAGAATGGCTTTCCCCAGGGCACCCGTGGGACATAGACAGTTCAGGTTCATGACACAAACTCTCAAAACACACGAGGAGCCCTAACTGGTTTGGCTCAGTGGATAGAGTGTCAGCCTGCGGACTGAAAGGTCCCATGTTTGATTCCGGTCAATGGCATGTACCGTGGTTGTGGGCACATTCCCTGTGGTGGGTGTGCAGGAGGCAGCTGATCAGTGTTTCTCTCTCATCCATGTTTCTAACTCTCTATCCTTCACCCTTCCTCTCTGTAAAAAATCAATAAAATATATTTTTAAAAAAAACAAAAAACAACAATAAAACAAAAAACAACACGAGGAATGACAGTGAGGATATGGATGCACACACTCAAGCTGCCCTCACCCTGGCTGCCAGTTGACCTCCTCAGTAATTCTGTCTCCTCGTTCAAGCTAGTGAGTTTCCACGTCTCCAAACTCAAATTCAAGTGAAAACAAACCTCATTATGGTTGTACTTGGTTAAAAAAAGAAAAGAAAAGAAAAAAGAAAAGAGGAACAAGGAAAAACAAATTAAGGAGAAACGTGAAAAAAATAAATGCTGTGTTCAAGATGAACACTGGGACCAATGAGTTGTTTCCTGTGGTGTAAGGGGAAGTAGTTAATGAACTTGGTGAATTCAAGGCAGTCATTTTTGAAATGCCAAGGAGGGTGGGGGTTGACTCAGAGACAGAAGAAAAATTAATGTGGTATTTTCTATAAATGGAAAGGGGGAATTTTGGCTAATTAGCTTTTGGAACATTAAGGTTATCATTAAAATAATAGACTGACTTTTCTGTAGATCATAATGGTTTTCAAAACATTCAGATTTTACTCGACTTCCATTACAACCCTGGGAGGTAGGAAGACTGAATTTTTAAAAAAATCTTCATTTTACTGATGAGAAACTAATATTTTGAGAAGTTGAAGGACTCGTTCAAGTTTATGTGGCTAAAAAGTAACTAAAAACAGTTCCTCCTAACTCCAGTCTGGCCAAGTATAGAGGCAAAGCAAACCCTGGGAGTTAACAGTGGGTATATAAAATGCTATCTACTTAAGAGAGGCAATGTGGCAATGTAATTGAGTGGGCAAGGGCTCATTCTGGAGCAAATATTGTGAATAGAAGCCTGAGTTCATAATCTAGTAGCAAATAAGCTTGCGTAATTATGGCCCAAACAATATTTATAAAGTTAAAAAAATTAACAACATTTAAAAATAAGGGCATTTCATAGTAAAATCAAGATTTTTTTCCTCTTTTTTAAAAATCAACATGTCGCCCTGACCAGTTTGCCTCAGTGGATGAAGGGTCAGCCTGCGGACTGAAAGGTCTTAGGTTCGATTCTGGTCAAGGACATGTACCTGTGTTGTGGGCCCATCCCCAGTAGGAGGTGTGCAGGAGGCAGCTGATTGATGTTTCTCTCTCATTGATGTTTCTAACTCTCTATCCCTCTCTCTTCCTCTCTGTAAAAATCAATAAAATATATTTTTAAGAAAAATAATAATAAACATGTCTATCTTATTAGGAACAGCTGTTCCTGCCTATAAACATGAGTTCTCTATTTTGCCACAGTCCCTACCACTCTCTATTATTAATCCAGCCCTGGAGACCAAAGATTAGTTGTTGCTTTTTTCCTACTCATCTTCATCACTCATTGGATTCTGCAGGCATTTGCATTTGTGATCCCAGGTCTGGAGGCAGCCTTCCAGTTCTGTCCATTTCTAGTCATGTGAGCATGAGCAGATTAGTTTCATTCTTTAAGCTCTTCTTTTTATTTCTACTTTATAGTGGATATTAGGAACCTTCTTTTTTTCTTTCAACATTATTGTTTTCTTTGTTAGTTTCCATCTTATGAGGATAAGGAAACCATGTGGTTTCCAAGCCTCCCTACCATCAAAGGATTGTGTGTGTGACTCTGGCTCCTCCAATCAAATGGAGATGAACCAGACTCAGATGTGATAGCAAGTGACTCAAATGAACACACATGAGCGTGGTTCATCTTGCAGCAGCCACACTGTGCCTCGCCTCTGGGGACAGCTATGTCATATGTGTCAAAGGTACCATTAAAAATCCACCATCAGCTGGGCTTCCTCCATTTCCTGGTATGGTGTCTGTCATTATCTCTGATGGTGTAACTTCCAAGTCTTTTCTCTACCCTCACAAAGAAACTATGAGCTCCTTAAGATCCTGGAGTGTTTGTCTTCTGCCCATTGGTTCTCAGATTCATTCCCATCCTTCCCCTGTTCTACTTTGTATCACACAAGGCAACTGCCTTGAAGCACATTTCCTAAGCTCCTTTGTCAGCAGATTTGTAGGGCCTGAAATTTCTGCAGTTTGGGGACTTTCTTATATAAAAATAGTTTAAAATTATAAACATAGGATTATGTACAAAATTTTAATGAGGAGAAAAATCACAGCAAATTACAAATGCTGAAAATGTACTTAGAATGAGGGAGAAAAGAACAAATCAAAAATACAAGGCTAGAAAATGAAGATAATATTTTTATTAACTATTGAGATATGCCTCTCATAATTTTTTTCCTGGAATTTTTGCCTTTATACTCTTGTTTGTCTTTCTCTATGATGATAAATTTATATAGGAAAAAATAGAAACATAATTCAGTATGCTGATTGGAATAAGTTTTTATCATTCACTTAGCAAAGTTTTTATTCTCAATTCATTTTTTGTTTTTCTTTTTGTTTTAAATATATTTTTGTTGTTGATAGTATCTCTAATACTATCAACTCATTATTAATGTGGTTATATAAATTGTTAGGGCCATTGTCCATTGTGAGATTTTGAAGGCAGTCTGAGTTCCTTATGCTGCCACCTTGGTTTGTCAGTGGTGTCCTCAAGCATAATTTCCTTCCCAGGCCTTGTATAAGGGGTCTTCATAGTGAGAGTCCCTTAAGCCTGGGCCTCACTAACTTCCCTCTCAATCTACTGTTCCCAGCTTGGTTTGGCCTAAAGGAGCCACTGGCAAGGGATGGGAAGGCCTTTGTAAGCACCATCTATTCCTTTTATCTCCCCAGCCTCGGGACAGGTAGCAGCTTCATGCCTATGTTAATCTCTATCACCATCCCATTCAGCATTTAGCTCTTACAAAACATTTGTGACTAGTTGCTGTATTAAATTCATTCCACTGCCCCAACTACAATGGAATTGTTTTCTTAACTGGCCCCTGCTCTGTACTCTATTTTTACTTAAAAGAATATGCTCAGGAATGTTTATGTATATCCAACTTTGGCCTAATATTTTGTAGAGAGAGATGTTTAATGTCTTCAGTAAACATTTTCTATGTAGCCCACAGGTTAATCTGAGGGCCATCCTATATAATAATCCTATATAATAGAAGGGTAATATGCAAATCAACCAAATGGCGGAACAACCAGTTGCTATTACATGCACTGACCACCAGGGGGTAGATGCTCAATGCAGAAGCTGCCCCTGGTGGTCATTGTTCCCATACGGGGAGCACCACTAGCTAGGAGCCAGGCTCACAGCTGAGGAGCACAGCAGCAGTGGCAGCACTAAGGATGTCCGACTAACGGCTTAGACCTGCTCCCCAGGGGGAGTGGGGAGCAGGCCTAGGCCGTTAGTCGGACATCCCCCGAGGGCTCCTGGACTGTGAAAGGGTGCAGGCTGGGCTGAAGGACCCCACCCCCACCCACCTAGAGTGCACGAATGTCATGTATCAGGCCTCTAGTTATATCATATGTCCTTTGCATATATATTTATACTTTTTATTCTATACATTGAGAGATAGGGAATGTCATTTTTCTCCATAATTGACAGTCACACAAAGGGTGACATATTGTATTAGAAAAATGCCTTAATTGTGGGTGAGCAAAATTTAGAACCCATGAAAGCACCAGATATAATACATGCAAGAGGGCCAAATTATAAAAAATGATACAAAGTGCTATTTATAAATATTTTAAGCCAAGAACTCTAGTGGATTAGAACCGGAACAGAAAGTGAGATTTTATTTTATTTGGAAAAGCATGCCTGGGGGAAATAATACATAATTCAAATATATTAGGAGAAGAGAAAACCCAGGATGGTGCTGATGCTGAAAGAGGATTAAAATAGTGACAACAAATTTGGTGTTAGCACGATAATCAGATGATAATTTTTAAAAGCATACCCTAGACTGCAAATGGATAAGAGAACCACACATTGGATGTTAGTAGTAAGTGGTAAAAAGAAAAGACAAAACAGTACAAATTGTATTGCTAACAAATATGACAATGAAATTTTGTACTTCTTTTTTGTCCATTTTTTTTTTTTTTGTAGTTGAGACATTTTCACTAAAGGGACAGCAAAAATTATACATTTCTATAATTTGAAAAGGGATCCTAGAAACTCCCTGGTTAGCTCCCTTATTATGCAGATGAAGAAATGAGGAGCAAAGAGAATAAATCACTGATATCATGTCAGTTAGTCAAACAAGGTTCTCTCTTTCCCCTCAGAATTTTATGTTATGTATGAACAATTCTATAATTGTTGACTGAGGGAAAGCTCATAACTAACCATAATTTTTTGATGATTACAAATGGTGTGAAAAAAACATATTTTTCCATAGATTAAAAGTAATGTAATTGCTGAAGATGCAGCAGGTCATGGAATGGCCCCCATTCTGTCTGATGAGATGCAGTGGAAACCTAACTCTTGTTTATGTCAGTTAGCCTGTCATAAAACTGGTTTTGTTATATGTTATTTTGCTTACAGTCACAAAACCTACCCACAATGCTCAGGGAGGTTAAATGAGCTTGTACAATCATGGCCCTTCACCGTAGCTTGTTACAAAGGGAGCTGCTGTCTTGTTCTTCGGTGTATCCTTAGTGCCTACTTTGTGTCTGACAAAGAGAAAGCAGTAAATAGATGTTGGATATTTATTAGCTGGGTCACTGGCTGATTATTAGATGCTCGGATGAAAGGAAGTAAGGGAGAGATGGAGAGGGCAGGATAGGAGGGTGGGTGGAAGGACAGGGGAGTGACCTTTAAGGGGGAAATTTAATCTAGTTTCTAACTTCCTGAGGAAGAACTGACCTTGGCTGTTCTGGGCCATGCTATCTCGTTTGGAATGCAGCAATGAATACATTTTTTAATAATCCTAAACAGCAAGTACTTCATATGAGGTAATATAATAAAGCCAGCCTCATTTTTATGATCACTAGACTTGAGATTGCCAAGAGAGTTGCCCAAGAGTGTCAGTAGCATGGGTAGTAATCATTTGCCAAAATTACAAACAAGACCTCACTATTGCCCTAGCCAGTTTGGCTCCCTCGACAGAGCTTCGGCCCTCGGAATGAAGAGTCCGGGTTCAGTTCCAATCAAGGATATGTACCTCGGTTGCAGGCTCAATCCAACCAGTGTTTCTGTGTGTTTCCCCCCACCCTTCCACTCTCTCTAAAAATCAGTGGGAAAATATCCTTGGTTGAAGATTAACAACAACAAAAAAGGGCCTCCCTATTTATCACTAACCGGATAGACATGAAATTAGGGAGAATTGGTGGAGAATTGGGTGTATAGGACACAATTTTATTACTTTTATATACCTAAAGAAAAATGGAGCAGACCAATAACATTTTATCTAGAAGAGATCACTGGGAAACTCTTTTAATCAGTTGATTAAGACCGTTACGATCATCTCAATTACCAGTGAAAGGGCGCCTTCTACAAACATAAGGATGCTTTCAGATAATTCTCTGGTATAGAAACCTCCTGGCATTTTTTTTTTTAATTTTTTTTTTTAGTTTCTTCACCATTAAGAAACTAGTGGCATTTCATTTATACTACTGACTAGATGTGCAAACTCTTTTCAAAATTCACACCACCTGGCCTCTGTCTGAATTTTCACAATTTTGGATTTAGTGGCTTTAGCCTAATTTGATGAAGTTTCCAGGACACCACTATTGTTAGAAACAATAGACATCCTGTTGAGTAGCCAACTAAAGATCTTGCACATATGTTACTCCGAACAAGTTTCATTTGAGCATGCCTTCCCCTAGTGAATTTTGTCTGTCTCACTGATGAATTGTGTAATTTTTAATCCTATACATTTTTAAACCAATGAAGAGAAAGTTTGTGGAAAGTCTGCCATTTCCTTCTCTTGCTATGTATAGTTCAGTTCAGTCGCCATCAGCACTAAATTTCACTCAGAGTTCACAGCCATCGTGATAGCTCATGCAGTTTTAGGTTAAGCATATTTTATCCATAAATTGCTATATTTGGTTCTCGAGTTATTATTGCAGTTCCTTGGGGTACATTTAAATCCACCTTATTGTAATAGATTATGGAATATAGTGGCTAATGTGTCTAATGTAAAATAAATAACTATAATGATTTATGATGCGACACTTCAATTTTATTGAACATAAGGATCATTGTACTAAAATGGATGGTGTATTGCTGGTTTAGCATAAAATACTGAATAACATATTCAAGAAAATGAATGGCTCGGCCAGTTCATAATATTCTGCCCCTTCAGCTGAGAGGTCTTTAATAAGCAAGAATGTCATTACACTTGAAAATGTATGTATAGGCAATCTATTATCTAGAACAATGACAGGGATCTGCTCAAGTCCTTATTAAAGAAGAGATACTTTGGTGGGGGGGGGGGTGCGGGATGCAGAGTTATTTGGTTTTCACGAAAGGATGATGTCCACCCAGCCATGTGGCAACTACAGCAGTTCTTAGGAAATTGTAGGTGGCCCCATATTTTAAAATTATCATCTGACATTCTTTCATGACCTGCAAGACAGAGGGAATTTCAGGAAGGCTTTGATTATTTTCAGCATTGTCCTTAGGCAATATTCTTAATGTCCTTTTCTCTCTGTGTCCTCTTACCAGCCTTTTATTTTAACTCTTACAGTGCCCAGCATTTATGGTAACTCATCCTACATCTTTACCCTGAATTCCATGTTTATGCTCACTTACTGAGTGATAAGGTAGATTTAAGAAGACCTGATTTTGCTATTAATTCTTAACTATAATATTAAAGATGGTTTTTTTAATGATATAGTGGGCTATTATATTTGTGTTCTCAGGTCTGGGAGATGAGCGGACATTCTTTTATGACAGATGATATGTTTAAGGTAATGGTACCAGCACTGTTTTATCTTCTAAAAGGGTGGGGGGAGGAGGAAAAATGAGGAATGGTGAAATTTACATAAATGTTTTCAGACCCTCTCATCCATGTGGTCCTATGGTCCTTCCATCACAGCCCCATGATCCTTCAGGGATATACTTTGATGACATAGGCAATTCCCACCTAATTAGTAAATCATGGAATTTTCTTACTAGTATTAATCTCATTAATGGGAAGGAATGCTAGTTTTCCTCCTGTGGAATGGCCACGTTGTTCCAATGGGTGAGAGAACCTGAATATTTTGAACTTAACTGCTGCATTATGGGTAGGACTTACATAAACTCATTACCTGGACCTCCCACCTCATCACTTCCTGAGTTTACACTCATTCTCTGTCCCTCAGCCCAGAAGCTACTCTGACCAACCATGACTGAGGAGTGGTCAAGTACCATGCAAGCCAGGGGTTGAGAGTCTTTCCCCCACAGGCCTAAGAACTCAGTTCCATGTGATGCCACACACATGGCAGTTTGAAGTTTCTTCTCAACAGCAGAGCTCCGCACTGCCTGAAAAGGCAAGGGGCATGATGAGAATGTAATCTGAGGATGAAGTGAACACTGTGTTTGTGGAGTTTTACATTCCAGAACAGAAAAAATAATGTTGACAGTGGATTCTGCACTGTGTGGATTTCAGACATTTATTTATTCAGGATACACACTCAGGCCATTTTTTTATTATTATTGTTTTGAAAAGGTGACATAGCCTGGAACTATTCCCTGCAGCAAGTAACTGGAGATATCTTGATAACCTAACTTACTTTGGGAGGTCAAAGGCTTGTTGCATATCAGCCTATTTTGAAATAGTGTGGGTATTTTCTCTGTAATCAGCAACTAAAAATTAAAATGATAAGGACCATCTTTTTGCTAATTGGTATTGTTGCTTTTGGATCTCTTGATACATCAATCTAGAAAAGACCAAGGCACAGGATCCTGAGATACTTCTGAACCTACTTGTCCCCCAAACTCTGGAACCTACTAACCCCCAGTTCCTAAAATTTAGGGTTCCTTTACACACACACACACACACATACACACACACACACACATCTATGTAGTTATCAGAGATTGCCCAGATGTTTTTGTAAAAATAGATTAGGGCATTTTTTTTTGCCTCATTACCTTCCCTATTTTTTCTCAAAATATTGTAGTAAATTTAAATGGTTCATAAGATCTTACCACTACCCACACAACCTTGTTTTCTCTGCATTATGTCACACACCAGCTTCAGCTTTAATGTCTGTCTAATCATCTTTGGGAACTGATCTATTAGGACTCCAGAAAAGAAGCTCACTAATTCCAAAACACACAATCTAAAGACTGGCCTTTGAGGGGCCTTCTTGCTCTGGCTTCATACCAATTGACCAACTCACTTAGCCAGTGTTTCCTACATCCTTTCCCTTCTGCTATTTCCTTGCACTGTGCCACCCCCATATTGTTGAGTTGTAAATTATTCATCATGTCAAATATCTACCTTTATTGCTTCTAAATTCTTATGTCTTATTTCTAGTGCCAAAGTAATATTTAGAATTCAGGTTTTCATTGATGTGGGTCCATGGGTAGAATTACTGATGTTATAAGTCTCTCAAAAAAGTACTAAAGTGCCTTTTTCTGAAATCTCAGATTTACATACATATTTGCACCAGAGGGATTATTTGGCTTCTTTTCCAGCAAGTTCATCCAACTGTTTCTTTTTTTTTTCAATCTTGAAGCATAAAGATCCCAGTTAAAGCCTCAATGTTCATCATCTAATCCCTTCAAAACACTTTGATTTACAGAACAGAGGCTTGTACCTGGGAAATTTTGAGGTATCCATGCAACATTGATATTTAAAAGTGTTTTTCCTTTATATTCTCCTTTTACTTGTGAGCTATATAAGCCCATCAAAGGATCTCTGGGCTTCCCTTTAGGGGCAGTTTTCCTAAGTGTTACAGCGTCTATGTGCAGATCTGCCTCAATTTAACAAGCAGACTTTTTAGTACTGGGCACAGAAAGCCTGGGACAAGTTTGGAAACCATTGAGGCTGTCAAATGCAATTATCTCTGAGCTAAACAGGACAAATGACTCATTAAAGGTTATGTGTGACACATTTAGACTTTGGGAACTTGACTGAAATGCCTTTGAAACATATGAGGGGAATCCATGAGTGTTTGCTTGCTTGGAACAGTAAGGCACCTACTTCTTCCAAGCCAGAGGTAATTGAATATTTGTATTGTAAATTTTTTTTCCAAAAAAAGTTAAAATATCTGGAGAGAAATTTAACAGAGATCAAAAGAAAAATTGTAACTTGTGTCAGAAGTCATTGTGGTTCTTGGATAAATGCAACTAGATCTTGTTCTTGGATAAGAGGGTTCACTGTTATACTAGTAAAGTTGTAACTTCTCCCCAGAATGATTGAGGAGTTCAATGCGATGCCTTCCATACTATAAAAGATGTTTGGAGAATTTGTGGACACAGGCAGTTGCAGGATGGATGCACAATTGATGTAATGATTCTTAAGTTCATCTGGGAAAATTAAAAGATATTAATAGTTAAAGGAACAAAAGTTTGTAAAAGGAGACAAAGAAGAAAGGATCTCCTTTCCATCTAATAAACTGCATGAAAAGTAATATCAATCAAAGCAGAGTTACTGGTATAGGAGGAGGGGCAATGTTGAGTTTAGAGGTAACCCCAATATGTATGGAAAAATCAGTGTATTAGATGGCCATGCAACTGAATGCTGAAAAGATATTCCATTTAATAAATGTTGGGAGAGAAAATAAAGCAAGCTTCCTACTTCATTCCTTCCACCAAAATAAACTTCAGATAAACCATTGAGGGATAAATAACAGTTATGGGGGTGAGGGGGAGTTGATACTACAAAAATTCCAAAAGATATAATTGATATAATTTATGCTAAAGAAGGAAGAACCTTTTGAGGCGTGACATGAAATGCAGGAGCCATAAAGTTAAATATTGATATATTTAATTAACCACAAAACAAAAGTAGGCTCTCATCAAAAAGTCAGAAAACAACATTATTTATAATACATAGTTCAAAGGTCTGGTTTTCATACTGAGCAAACCAAATCATTTATATGTGAATATAAATATACTAGGGGCCCGGTGCACAAAAATTTGTGCACTGGGACGGTGGGGGGGTGTTTCCTCAGCCCAGCCTGTGCCCTCTCACAGTTTGGGACCCCTCTAGGGATGTCCACCTGCTGGTGTGCCTGACCAGCCTGGGTGAGGGGCCACTGTCTGTTTGCAGGCTGGTCAAGCTCCCCAGTGGAAACCCTCACCCCAGGGGATGTGGCAAGCCTGGGTGAGGGGCTAAGGGCAGTTTTCAGGCTGGCCACAGCTCCCACTGACCCTCCGGGCCATCCGCCTGGGAAGTGATGGGGTGGCGCTGGCCACCCCATAGGCTTCCCAGGAGGGGGCCTTGGGGTCCCCCGGCTAGTCCCATCCCCCCAACCCCCAGGCTTCTCCACCTGGGAAGCCCATCGGATGGTGCTGGCCACCCCATCGCCTGCCAGGAGGGGGCCGGGGGTCCTGCAGGCTGGTCCCCGCCCCCGCGGAAGGTTTCTCCCAGGAGGGGGATGCAGGGTCCCGCTGGCTTCTTTGGCCTTCCAGGAGGGGGCCAGGGGTCCCGCCGGCTCGTCTCACCCCCGGAAGGCTTCTCCGCCTGGGAAGGCATCGGCCCAGGGCGCCAGATGCCTTCCCAGGACGGAGGCTCCCAAGATGGCGGAGGCAGCAGCCCCAGAGAAGCCACACTGGAGCTGCGGCCTCCGCCATCTTGGCTAGGCTAATTTTCATACAGTCACTCTGATTGGCTGGTGGGTGTGGCTTAGGCCGTCCTGAAGAAATGGTTAATTTTAATATTACGCTTTTATTAAGATACCTGGAAACACACATATATAGGTAGACATATGCCATTTTAATTTCTCCCAATAGATTCTTGATCTTTATGGACTCTGAAAGGATATGCACATAGATTTTTTACAAGGCTTTGGAGACAGTCTTTAATTTTGTAATCTCATTTTTATAATAATACAAGCATGTCATTATTTTTATAAACAAAAACTAAAACCTGCATTGATATTGTATTTAACTTTGAATGACCTATAAATCAATGTTTATGGTCTTTCCGGAGATAAGACTCCTGTAGGAATCAGATGAGAGCTGAGGACTCCATCTTGTGAAAAGGACACATAAGTACAGACACCCAAATACTGCGTGAGCCATGAGTCTCTGCTCCAAATGGTTCTTTTAAAGTGAGTTAGTCACAGTTATCCTTTGCTGTAGTGTCCATCCCCAAGATAATGGCTTAAAACCTGAACCATTTTATTGCTTATGATACTGTGGGTCAGAAATTCAGGCCAGATGCAACAAGTACAGCTTGTCTCCATTTCAGGAGATCTCTGAGCATTACTGAGGTTGGAGGATCAAGGAGGCCTTACTTAAATGTTGGGTGGGGCCTTGGTGCTATCTCTGTGGGCAGGGGTGCCTCCTGCCCTTCTCTCCAACAGGGCTTTACTTGGAGGCTTAGGTTAAACACAGAAGCCACAGGATTGCTGACAACCTGGCCCTGAAAGTCTCACACTGTCACTTTTACTATTGGTCAAAGCAAGTTAAAGGGCCAGCCCATATTCAAAGGGAGGGGGAATAGACTCTCTGGTGGGAGGGACAGCATAGCCATACTGCAAAAAAAGACACGTGAGATACAGTGGGGATCGCTGTGGCCATTTTCCAAAACAATCTACCACAGTTTGATTCTGAAAATGTGGCATGTTTACCCAAAGGATGAATTCCTTTATTTGTGCCCTAGCATTGATCCTCAACTAATGTAATCTGGGAATGACCATAATCTTTAATTTAAATACTCAACTTTTATTCTAAATTCCCCAAAATAAGAACTATGATGGTACGAATGGAATAGAGAAGTAGATACCATAACTTGGGCTGATACGTTGTATTTCCTCCATTTGGATATAAAAGATTTTGCCCATAAAATATTTTGAAAAGCTCTGGTTTGGAAACTCTTCAGAATACATGTGTTATCCTGGAGTCACATAATTAAGGGTCCCTTTTTTTTTTGTTTGTTTGTTTGTTTTGTTTTTTGTTTGTTTGTTTGTTGTTTTTTTTGCTGGACCTCTTATTCCCACAATACTAGGAAGAATTGGAAGAAAAAAAATGCAAGCCATAGTCTTAAAATGGATTGATGTGGTGATAAGATTTAAAACTTAAAGTGAATTTATGATCCCAAAGTCCAAGAGACCTTCCAGTTAAATGTGATAAATTTAACCACAAGTTTATCTTCCTTCCACAACACCACTCAGATGCTGGTACCGCGCTCTTAGGTGACAAGAGACAATCAAGAATCCCCAAGCATTTAAGGAATGCTTCGGATGTAAAATGGGCAGTGAAAGTAAACAAAAGAGGAACCTAAAAGAAACAGAGATAATAAATGCAATGAAAGAAAATAATGAAAATTATTAATTTGCAATCTCAGATAATTGTAAAGATATTGTATGTTAATAAAGAGCAAGGAACTGGAAGAATAGAGAGCTATTAGAAACAAGATGTTAAATTCAAATTTTCTTGTGGTCTCAGTTTGAGCTAAATCCAAGAGCAAAAGATTTCAATCACTACCTCATAGTCTCTCATGAGTCCACATAAGAGAATCTGAGATAGTTTTGCATCCCTTATCATCACCCCCCCTTAACCATGTATGAGAGAAGGTGAGAATTTCTTTAGAGTGACTTACCAGTTTGTTCTTATTGCTCATTTCCTTCTGGGATAAGGAAATTAACTTATAGAGAAACACTCCAAGATGTTTCCATATATCTCCCTAAAATTTCAAAGGGGTTTGGGGTGGAACAGAGTAGTTGGTACCTAATTGCCCCAATAGCAGAACGAGGAGAAAGGATACTGTGAGAGTATACAGCATCCCACTGGTGTTGAACAAAGCTTAGTGCTTCCCACAGGTCGCAGGTGGAAACTAGGGAAAGGAGCAGACATTGAGTCCTCTGAAAAGGATCTCTAGACAGGCATGATGTCCCCAATTGTCTATTGAGGCAATTATCTAATTGAGACTATTTTTAATACCTGGAAATGGCTCAAATTTCTTTCAAAGGCAGCAAGAAAATATCAAAAATAATGTGGTTGACAGATTGTGGTATTTAAAAAATAAATAATTCCCTGATTTCAGTCTTACAAGTTCAGCTATTTTTTTCCCAATAAACTAGTTGCCTTGTGATTTTGTCATCCTTTGACATCTCCTTAGCATATCTGTAACTCCTGTTATCCGCCCCTGGGGAATGTCTGGAAACATGGAAACAACCTGTAAAGCCACAATTAGCATACTTGAATAGAAATGAAAATATATAATAGGTAGGCTAAATGAGAATATCCTGAAACTCTAAAAAAAACCTATATGTATAAAAGGCTAATATGCTAAATGTCCAACCAGTCACTATGACATGTACTGACCACCAAGGGAAAGATGCTCAATGCAGGAGCTGCCATGACACGCACTGGCCATTTACAGAGAAATGGCACCGCAGACCTGGCACTGACAAAGCAACACTTGACTTCCCCCTAGTGGGACACAGTCCCCAACATCACCCCAGAGTGACACCCTACCAAATAGCAGCTAATGCTGCTGAGACCCCATGGCGCAAAATGTGGCCAACAGCCCAGCCCAGCTCAGAAATGGTGGCTGTGGGCACCAGGTAATGATGTCACATAGCAACACCTGGCTTCCTCTCCCCAGGGACTAGTCTCCTTGGAGTTTCTTCAGCCCAGGAACATGACTTGCTTTTATAGCCAGGTGGAATCATTTCACACTTTAACCAAATGTCTATGAAGTGTTTTCCCATGCCTCATCTCATTTGATCCTCACAGAAGTCCTGGAGTAGGTTGATGGGAGACTTGGTGGAATCTATTTTCTTTTCATTAGCTGGAAAATGGAGATTTGGAAAGCTTAGAAACTTGACCCAGCTGAAAAGAAACAAGAAATGGTGGACCCTGAAAAATGACTTCAGGTTTTCTAACTGCTCACAATATAGTCAAACACTGCTGCAGTTAAATATTTTACCCTTTGTTCTCCCTGCATGATCTATAATAATAATCTTCTTTGTGATGATATTTATTGCTATGTTGCTTACAATTAACTGAAAGAGAAGTTGGGGTGCTTCACTGGAAAAAGTTTAGCTAAATCAGAAAGCAGATCTAATTAAGAAAGTTTATTCAATATCTATAAAAGGCTAAGTTGACTCTTGCATGTGTGAAGCATTTAAAGCTCTTGCTGGAGCCAATTGTGTGTTTTGATCTGTCATTGTTGATCATGAATTTGTTTGACACTTCTATTATAGAGAAAGGGCGAATAGCAATATTAAAATATTTCTTCTAAATAATTTCCTTTTAATGTGCACGAATTTGTGCACTGGACCATTAGTTGTAGAATAAAAGACACAAAGGGATTATAAATGAGAGAGAGAAAAAATGATTTAGATCAACCCAGAATGTTTAAGATTTAACTCAATAATTTCAGAAAAAGAGAAGAGAAAAAATGGATGAGAAGAATTTTTTTTTGAAGGGGAAAGTTTTCCTGATCTGAAGGATATTATGTAAAGTGATTTAAAAAATCAATCAAAAGATATATACCAAAGAATGCTACTGGGACATTTCAAAATAACAAATATAAGAAGACTCAGAATGGTCAAAAATAGGGGAAAAGTCATACTCAAAGTAATTGGAATCAGAAGGACACCAGGCTTTCTATTTGCCACATTAAAAGAGAGGGAAACATAAAAGCAAATTATTTTACAATTCAGAGAGGAAAAGGTTTCAGTCTAGAATTCTACACCTGCCTAAATTTTTGATCCAGTATAGACACTGGAATAAAGACATTTTCAGATATGCAAGGTTTCAGAATATTTCTCTCTCTTGCATGCTTTCCTAATCTGATGCTCCAGGTTTAGCTTTAGTTAATGAGAGTTAACTAAATATAAAGGATCAATGAAATAGAGTATCCAACACAAGAAATCAAAATGTAAAACAATATCCAGGTGATGAGAAAGGTTAAATCCCGGGTGACAAACTGAACCATGAACCTAGAGAAAAGTGTTCACATTAGATAAATAGAATGAAGTACTGCCTGGCCAGCATGGCTTAGTGATTGAACGTCGACCTATGACCCAGGAGGACAAGGTTCAATTCCTGGTCAAGGCACTTGCCCAGGTTGTGGGCTTGATCCCTAGTGGGGGGAATGCAGGATGCAGCTGATCAATGATTCTCTTTCTCTTTCTCCTCCTCCCTTTCTTTCTCTGATATCAATAAAAATATTAGAGAGAGAGAGAGAGAGAGAGAGAAAGAGACAAGTACTCTGGGAAGGAGTTCTCCAAAGGGGAGAAAAAAGGAAATTGATATTTTATCTGGTGTCTTTGACTATTAGAAAATAATACTAATAATGAAAGGAAATTACACACACACACACACACACACACTAGAGGCCCAGGGCACAGAATTTGTGCACGTGTGTGTGAGTGTATGTGTGTCCCTCATCCCAGCCCTTACCCTCTCCAATATGGGACCTCTCAAGGGATGTCCAACTGCCTATTTAGGCCTGATCACCAGAATTGGGCCTAAACAGGCAGTCGGACATCCCTCTCACAATCCAGGACTGCTGGCTCCCAACCGCTCAAATGGCTGTCTGCCTGATCGCCCCTAATTGCTTCTGCCTGCTAGCCTGATCACCCCAACCACTCCCCTGATTGGTGCCTAACTGCTCCCCTGCCAGCCCGATTGCTCTTAACTGCCCTCTCCTGCCAGCCTGGTCCCCCACAACTGCCCTCCCCTGCTGGCCTGATCACCCACAACTGCCCTCCTCTGCTGACCATCTTTGACCACATGGGGGTGGCCATCTTGTGTGTTGGAATGATGGTCAATTTGCATATTTCCTCTTTATTATATATATAATATAATATATATATTATATATTATATATATTTATAATATATATATTTCAAATCAAATTTTAAGAGAGAAGCAATTATAAACACATTTGTATTAGAAATGAAAAAAATAATCTAGTTCATACTTGGCTCTGTAGGAAATAATACACAGTTCTTAAAACACTTGATTTAACAAAAACTTTATTAGGAATTATACATATTAATTTATTATGGGAAAGTGGTTTAAAGGCTAGATGATGTCTCATAAAGGATATCAAATACAATGTATAAAACTGTATAAAATAATCCTATCTAATCTAATAAAAGAGTAATATGCAAATTGGCCATCACAAGATGGCTGTCCCCATGTGGTCAAAGATGGCCAGCAATGGAGGGCAGTTTGGGGGGACCCAGGCCTGCAGGGGAGGACAGTTGGGAGGGACCCAGGCTGGCAGGGGGAGGACAATTAGGGGCAATGAGGCTGGCACAGGAGCAGTTAGTCGTTGATCAGGCTGGCAGGGGAGTGGTTAGGGGCAATCGGTAGGTGAGAGGTCGGAGCCAGCAGTCCTAGATTGTGAAAGAGATGTCCGACTGCCTGTTTAGGTGAGATCAGGCCTAAACAGGCAGTCAGACATCCCTCAAGGGGTTCCAGATTGGAAATAGTGCAGGTTGGTGTGAGGGACACCACCCTCATCCCCCACTCCCACTCCATGCACAAATTTCTTGCACTGGGCCTCTGGTATCAATATAAGCCATTTGGCAGTCTGGAGACCAGAATAAATCCCCAAAAGAGATTTAAAGGAAAGAGGTTGGAGCTCAGGGATATAGGGAGGGAGTGGAGTTAATTGTTCTATTTCTTTTGTTACTATTTTTTTTAACTGTGTATATGTATTATTTTGGCAAAGAAAAGGACACAAGATGAAGGGTATCTAACACACCTTGATTCCACTCAAGCCAACACTATTTGTTGATCACTTTCCTTTTTCAAATCAGTGTGAGTGTGAAGGATGTGATGATAAGACACAACTATGTTCCTTTTGGGGGTTACTTAGGGAAGGAGAAAGATTGGAGCATGAGATCTGGCTAACTGTGGCTAACCTCCCTGTGCCTGTTTTCTCATCTGTAATATGGGAATGGGAATGAACAAGAATCCTATATAATAAAAGGGTAATATGCAAATTGACCCTAACAGCAGAACAACTGGGAATGACTGGTTGCTATGACACACACTGACCACCAGGGGGAAGATGCTCAATCCAGGAGCTGCCCCCTGATGGTCAGTGCACTCCCACAGGGGGAGTTCTGCTCAGCCATAAGCCAGGCTGTCCAACTGCAGCTTAGTCCTGCTCCCCGCTGGCAAGTGAACATCCTCTGAGGGCTCCAGGGCTGCCAGAGGGATGTCTGACTGCCAGCTTAGGCCCAATCCCCCCAGGGAGCAGGCCTAAGCCAGCAGATGGACATCCCCTGAGGGGGTCCCAGACTGCGAGAGGGCACAGGCCAGGCTGAGGGACCCCCGCCTCCCCCCCCCCCCACCTCAAGAGCACAAATTTTTGTGCACCAGGACTCTAGTATTGTATAGGTTTGTTGGGAAGATTAAAATGAGTGGCTACATATCCGGGGAGTGCTTTAGTTCATAACACATACTAAATGCTCAAAAGCAGTAGTTATCGCTATATTGTGGTTCATAACAGATATCATAAAATGTTAAGTGCAATGCTAGAAAGCTATCCACAATGCTGAGGAAGCAGAGCTCACGGGTTAAAACAAACAAACAAACAAACAAAACCACAACAATTCGCTGATAAAAATAATTGTTAGTTACAGGGCCTTGATTATGAACTGAAAAGCTTTGCAAAAGCAATCCACTGTTGGACAGATTTCCTGAGCCAGCACGTTGGTGTGTATTTGCTGGGTGTCTGTCTCCTAGATTTTGCATGTCAGGCCAGGTTTGTCACTTCATTACCTTCTCTTGGCTCCGCTGGTTTTGTCAGTGCTGTTGCCCCCGCGTCGCTGCTAACAGCAGTCACCCCACCTCTTGGCTGTCAACTGAAAGGCCATTGAGAGTTGACTTCCTGAGAGGAGCCCTGCTGGAGCACAGAGACCCCAGCCAAATCGCTAGAATCCACATGTCTGCAAGGGCAGGCAAGCATACACTAAGCATCTGCCTCTGAGGACCTTGCCTGTATGTTCTCTGCTGAATTCTTCTCTTGATATTTTCTCACCTACGTGACCAGGGAACAGACCAGAGGAAAGCAGAGTAGACCATGGGAAGCATCCAAAACTGGGACATTTTGGTGGAGTCTGGAGTAATATAGCTGTACGTAAACTTTCAAAGTCGAATTATTAAACCTTGTCCTTGATTATTTTTTTAGCCAATAAACTAAGGTTTTAAAAACATGCAAAACATGCCATGATCTTAAGAGGAAAATAGGAAATAAAATTATGTATTCCATCTGATCTTATCTCTGTAAGAAAGCACACACACACACACACACACACACAACTGGGAGGAAATAAGCCAAAATGTTAAGAGAGGTCATTCTGGGTTCAAAGATTATGAATAGTTTTATTTCCTTCCTTATTCCTTTTCTTTGTGTTTTTATTTAGAAAGGCTATTATTTCATCATGATAAAAATCTATATGATTAAAAAATAAGCAGTAATTCCTCTAGATAAATAACACAATTAAGTTTAATTCCATGACTCCGTGAGTACTTATATTTCTTTATATATATATTCGTGAATTAGAATAATTGAATTAGAGTTTAAGGAATCAACATAGATAAGTTTTTTCTTTTTTTCTCTTTCTTTGTATATTTTATTTTATTTTTGTCCAATATACAAAATTAATCAGTCTCTATGCGGTCCCCACTTTTGGTCTTCGGGTATCAGGGTTCTGTCCTGTGAGTTTTCCGTTGATTGTTCAGGAATTTTTTTCTGTATTTTAGTTGTAATTCCCTTTTGTTCCTGGGAACATGTCCGTGCAACATCCACTATACCTCCTTGTTTATTCTCCCGAGTACTTATTTTCTAAAGTCGTGTTAGGCACGTTTAGAATTCAGTGCACTTTGGCAACGAAACTGATTTTATTCATTTAGCATTTCGTGTAATAGCATCTTATGAGTCCTATTTTCTCAGAAGACCAAACCTCCTGCAGGCAAGAACCAAAGGTTGACTTCTCTGTGACACAAATGCCTGCCCTGTTTTCTCCTGATGTGAAATGCTTCTACATCCCCCAGCTTTGGAGAAGGAGGGCGTGGGGTGTTTCTCTCTGCCCACCGCTTATGCTACTTGGAACAAACTCTCAACAATGACAGGAACTATTTGGACGAAGGTGGCCACCTCTGTAATTACTCGGAACTCCACTGAACTGTTCCTCAGTTTAGTGCCCATTACCTAAAGGTTAATGTGGCTGAGCAGGAGGATTGGGGTTTTTCCAAGAAATGGTCTGTAGCACATTATGTTCAGGATGAGAGGGTGTGATTGGCACCATGGAACTGCTTGCTGGCAAGACCCACAGTGCCCCGCAGTCTTCCTCTCAGAGCTATGTCCTAGTCTGGGAGGTTTAAGGGAGGAAACGGAAATGACAGGGACAGAGATGAAGCTGGGCAGAGTGGGGACATGCATTCAGAAACTATTTTCAAATCACCATGGCTACAGTGATCAACAAACCCCTGTCCTCACTGAAACTACATTCTATTGGAGAAACTTCATTCGATCCCAGTCTGTTCAGTGAGAGTGTGTGAAAAGAGAGAGGGGGTTGGGGCTACTAAGTAAATCAGAAAAGGCAGGAATTAGAAATGCACATTTTGTTCTATTTTGTAATTAGTTCTAAGTCTTGATTTGTCAACCACTAGCACCACCATCCTCACCTCTCTTTCCTCACAGGAAAAAATAAAACATATTCACTGTAAAACCATATAGGAAATCATTCTATGTACCAACAATAATAAAAACAAATTTAGGAATATAATTCTCCAAATCAGTATCCTAATCTCCACCATTGTAGTTTAGGAAGCATTTTGTTCTTCAGGGAGAACTTAATGGCATTTATTTGAAAAGTTTCCGCAACCTGACAGAAGGTGGGAACTTGAGGAACAATAGCAAGAGCAACACATAACCTCGTTTCCTACACTTACACCTCGTTCAGTCCACCCCAGACTCTGGATTTCTTGATGTGACTGGAGTACACCAGGCTCATCCCTACTTCAAGGTTTTTGCTTTTATTGTCCTCTATGCCTGGAATGGTTTCCCAACAAATAGTTACAGGTCTCTCTCCCTCAAACTGTCCAGTTCCTTGTTCAGAAGTCTGCTTCTTACAAAGGGCTTTGCTGACCATCCCAGCTAAGATATCTCCACTCACCCCTTACCTGCTTTAATTTTTCTGTGGAGTATTTATTATTACCTGAAATTATAAGGTAAATATTTGCTTATTATTTATCTGGTTTTCCCCCTAGAATATAACTTACATGAGTATAGATTTATTGTTTGCCCTCTTTCCACCTACATCCTCAGAGCTTAAAAGGGTAGATAATGCAGTGGATACTCAATAAATATTTGTTGAATGAATAAATGAATGAATTAATTGAGTTGAGTTTATCTCCAGAGAATAGTTGAAGACTCAAGAAAAATAGATTAAAAATTGGAAAAATTCATTCTACAAATAATTAACACTGTATCTTTCATTGAGTTATAGGATTTAGAATGAAATCACCATTATTGAGCACCTGAAAACACACACACACACACACACCCTAAACAAAATACCAAAACAAAGATGTTTTCTTGGGCCCATGTGCTACATTTTGGTCACATAGATGATATAATCCAGAATTTCCAAACCCACCCAATTTAGAGTTTTCGCCTCTTTGCAGCAGGCATCCTATGGGAGAGCCAGAGATAGCATCTAGGCTGTTTACTAAGGGAATGCTCTGGTCTGACAGTCCCTGGCTATTGTTACATCGTTTGTTTTTTCATGATTGGAATGTGTGACACTATTTGAGGGTGGGCTAGTGTCTAAATGGAATGGGTGAAGAGAAACAGAAAGACATTCTCTTTGCCACCTTTGCAGAAAGGTTGCTGGGGAATATATGTACTGAATTTCCCACTGTCAATTATTGATAACTCTGGCTGGACTCATTTACCCTCTCTAGTTACTTTGACATAAGGCCAAAAGGCAGCTGCTGGCCTGCTTAGTTCTTCACAACCTCTCACCCATAGGAAAAGCTTTGACAAGCTAAACTGACACTTAGAAGCTTCCATGGTTTTCTGGATATCTCTGGACAACCTAATCTATATATAAAAAGCTAATACGCTAAGTATCTGACCATTTGACCATTTGATTGGTAGCTATGACACACTAACCACCAGAGGGCAGACTCTCAATACACAGGCATGAAAGCGTGGAACAGACTGATGACTCTCAGAGGGAAGTGGGGAGGAAGGAGGGCGGGAAGAGATTAACCAAAGATTTTACATGCATACTAGAGGCCTGGTGCACAAACCCAGGCCAATTTTGGCCCGATCCCCACAGGCCAGGTTAAGGGACTCCACATGCATCGGTGGGATCCCTCAGACTGGCCTGTGAGGGTGGGCTGAACCCAGCTCTCCAACATCCCCCCAGGGGTACTGGATTATGAGAGGGTGCAGATCAGGCCAAGGGACCCCCACCGGTGTATGAACCTGTGCACAGGGCCTCTGGTAACTCTTAACAGGAAAGGGCATTCATCTATTCACTTAATTTCATCCGGGAAACTAAGGCTGATGTTCAGCAGCTTGCACCAATGTAGCTGTACTTGGTTATGAAGATACTGAAGTACTTGTGTCCACATGGTAAATATTCTCCATCCTGAGCCCTCTCCTACGGGGTCATCTGGGTTTTCCCCAGAAGAATCCCTCACCACTAAAAGGTTGTTGCCTCGCACAGCAATGAGCCTTCTGGAACAGGTCTGTGAGAGAATAGCTGAGACCTATTCTGAGTAGCAGGACTCATTACCTTCCATATAATAAACATTTCAGTATCACCCAACCCGAGACTGTCATGGCACTGAGACTTTCATTTGGAAGTTCTATGTCCCTTACTTCATGGCAAATCCAAGGTATCTTAGCAGAGATGGAACGCATATCATCTGAAAATATTGAACTGTTTTTGAAACATCCTAAAAGAGAAGTCCTCCAAGACCTATTTCTGTGGCCTTGCCCTACCCAAATAAACTTCACACCGGCTGCCAAATTTGAGAGCATTTCTAAAGAAAGGACATTCTGCTTTTAACACATACACCCACAAGTGCTATGGGATCTCCTCCTCCGGTCTCAAATTGTCTCTGCGGCTGGGATATATGAGTTCAATGTATTACATTCCCAGGCACCATCACATTGCGCTTCCAGAGGTCTGAGAACTGGGTCCAATTAATAATATATATCGCAGTGCTTGGCAACCTGCTCATTTTCTGGAAAAGAAGTTTGTCCTCGGCAGATTCCATGGAACACTGCTTGAATCTTGCAGAATTCTGGCCACAGTTTCTGGGCTGTGATTTACACACTTTCTCAGAAATACATCAATCAGAGCCCCTCTGTGGAGAGGACCAGGAACTTAAGACATGCAGGAGATCTTGGGTATCTGAATAAGAAGACCTTCAGCCTACTAACTATTGGGAAGGAACATGTAAAGCAAAGGGGAACACTTGGGACAGAAGTCATTGACATTCAAAGGGCGGAGACCTGCTGGTATTTTTCTTCCTCTGAGAAAGAGTGAGGTGTGTTGGTGCTGAGCTCAGTCATCATTCGAGATTGACCCCAAAAGATACTGAATGACCAATGGCAGGAAAAGGGGCTTTATTGTCTGCTGCATTTACCTCATTGCACCATTCTAGTGATTTTCTTTCCTTTAGCTTCCCTGGTGAGTTGCTTTCACCTCCATCAGATTAAAGTTTAATCTCCCGCGTTAACCGGTTTGGCTCAATGTATAAGAGCATTGGCCTACAGACTCCAGGGTCCGGGGTTTGATTCCGGTCAAGGGCATGTACCTTGGTTGCAGGCACATACCCAGTAGGGAGTGTGCAGGAGGCAGCAGCTAATCGATGTTTCTCTCTTATCAATGTTTCTAACTCTCTATCTCTCTCCCTTCCTCTCTGTAAAAAAGCAATAAAATATATTTAAAAAATAAAAATAAAGTTTAATCTCCCAATTGTTTGAGTTCCAGTTGTAACTATCTCTCCATTCTGAGCCCTTTATTTTCTTTAAAACTTCAAATTTATTCTTTAATACACAAGTGATGAGCCACCACCATCAAGATCCTTTTGTAGAAAAAGGAAATAGAAATGCATATTCTTGTCAGTCTTTATGCCTCTGGTTTTAGTTTACGAACAGCTTGGACTTGTGAGTCCCTGTGTGGTTCTGATCAAAAGAAAACGTTCATTGGAAAGCAAGAGAGTACTTTTTAAAATTTCTCATTTTAAATATCTGGTTCCACAGGATCGTCAAGAAGTATTTGCCTCCCTTCAACTTTCTTGTCCTTGGCAGTTGACTTGGCTAGACCAGCAATGAACAGGAGAGCTTTTGGGAGAAGGTCTGTCTCAGAGAGAAGGGAGAAGTATAAATAGGTCAAAAGCTTAGCAAGGAATTTTAGAAGGGGTCTCCCTTTGGGGAAGATATCATCACAGAGCCTGAAGCCAATGAAAACCGAGCGTCAATTGATTCAGCAAATAATCATGAAAAATCAAACCTAGTGGAATTGCCACTTCAGTTGCAGGTTGTCTGACTGAGTTGCAGAGTCACTATCATTAATATCAGAATTATCATCAATCAAATCTGCTGGTATTCTCCTTCTAATGTCATCAGTGCTGAATCATGAGCTAAATTGCCATTGCCCTTACCTCTCAATCTGTTTTCATTTAAAAGGACATGTGGATTGCAAAAAAATAATAACTAATAGAACACTAAATGTTTGCCTCTGCAACTCAGTCAGCATTGCACCTGAATGAAATAAGAGAATACATTTATGGAGACCACGAGTCTTTCCTTACTTATATTTACACTGTAGGATCTAGGAGAGTGCCTGACATGAACCAGGCCCTCGGATGCCTGTCTGCAGAGTGATCAAAGGAAAAGGAGTAAGTATGCAGGGTGTCCATGAAGTCCAGAAACATGGGCCAATCTACATAATCTCATCAAGGACATCTTTAACCTGTGGAAAGGTAAATTAGCATTATGTCTCCAGACTTCATGCACACCCTTGCAGTTTGTAAAACCGTGAGTAGAAGGTCATAGGATTCACTATTCATTCAGGATGTGAACCACAGGGAAGGTAGCTCCTATTTCCCAGTTATTCACAAACACTTTTAGAAGAAGTGATTTTTAAAGCTCTTTGAATAAAACAAGAGGGTCTCAACATTTTACCCAAGGATGAGGTTGGGGTGAAAGATGCACTCTGAACTGTTGAGCTCTCCCTCTTGGTATAATAGAACCCCCTATTCATCCTTCAAGCCTTTGTTTAAATCACTGATTCCAAACTGAGGACAGCTTTGCCTCCAGGAAGCATTTGTCAATGTCTGGAGCTATTTTGGGCTCTCATAACTGGGAGGGGAGAGATCTTGGCATCAAATGGTACAGACCAGAGAGGCTGCTGAACACCCTACAATTCGGAAAGCAACCTATCACAACAAAGAATTAGCTGCCCCAAAGCGTCAGTGGTATGGGGGCTTAGAAACCTTGGTTTCAGTGTACCTTACAGAAGGATTTCCTAACCTATCTCAAACTATACTAACTTCCTGTAAATCCTTATCTCACTTTATACTTTCCCTCCATAATTATAATTAAATGTAGCAATTATAATTAAATATATTATCACAATTATAATTATATGTTATATTCGTTTCTTCCATTAAAAACAAAGACTCTTATGAAAAGAAATTATATTTCATTCACCACTGTATCCGAGCACCTATTATAATGCCTGTCACATAGTAGAACCTCAATGAATGGATGAATCAACAAATGACCATTATTATACACCAAGCAAAATAGATACTTGGGTTGTTAAGTAGAGCTGTAGTGTGGAGAGGACCAGGAGCCTAAGACATACAGGAGATCTTGGATCAGTTGAAAGGGTCTTGCATGGACATCTGAATAAGAAGACTTTCAGCCTACTAACGATTGGGAAGGAACAGGTAAAGCAAGGGGGAACACTTGGGACAAAAGTCATTGACGTTCAAGGGCAGTCAGATGTCATCATCTGAAGTGTGTCAAATGGTCGTGGACCTCTCCTCTATTTCAGTTCAAGAAAATTATGAATTTAACCATGGCGTGGGGGGAAGGTAAAACTAATATTCAAACTCCTCTGTGTATACTTTTAATTTATAGGTTTATTGCACTATTGCAGCATTTTAGCAGTCTACCAGTAAAAGAGCTTGGATATTAATCATGACCAAAAAAAATATCTGGAATTCCAGGATTGACCTTGTGGCAAAAACTTATTGGCTCCCACAATACCTCTTCAGGTTCATTTTCTTTCCTCTCTCTCCCTCAAGGCCATGCAACACACAATAGGATAAAAACAAGATCTGCTAAGACAAGGGTTCTGAAAAAAGCCTCTGTTTTCTCGTGAAAGGGAAAGGCAAAATAGGCACCAATCTTCTTTTTTCTGGTTGGAAACCACATGAGCAAAATGCCTGCATCTGGGTTGATGGTTCAGTAAGAAAAGTACTCCATTTTGTTTAAGCCTCTATGGTCAGGTTTTCTCTTCTTTGCAACTGAACACAGTACTTCCTGGCGATACATTCTTCTGTCTTGGCAACTAAGCTTTTTCCATGGTGTTTGTTGGTTTATTTGTTTGTTTGTTTTTTCTTAAACAACATCCATCGGTTGCCTCCTGCATGCACCCTTACTGGCACTGGGGAACCTGCAACCAAGGTATGTTCCCTTGACTGGGAATCGAACCCATGACCCTTCCATCTTAGGGCTGATGCTCTCAACTACTGAGCGAACTGGCCAGAGTTATACCTGGTCTTTTTAACAATACAAGGGCAGAAATGGAGATGGCATCTTGGCCTGGGCTTAAGTCTCATCTAAAGCACAAAGTACATAAAATCATCTGAGGTAGTAGAGCTTCTGACATTGCAATGGGAGAAGAACAGTGTTCATGGTGAGTACAACCAAGAGAGAGGCCAGAGCTTGTGGTGCAAGTGGGAAAAAGTCAAATACTTGGGATTCAAAGTGTGCCTGGCTAACTGCCATGTATGTATTGCAGGCCCCGTTTTTGGTAGTGAGTGGGTGTTAAAATGAGAATTTCAGATGCAGATGTCAAGGTTCTGCAGCGAGAGAAAGACCTTAGCATAAAGCAGCAGCTCTGCAATTTGGTGGATGCAGACTCCAGAGTGCGGCACCTCCTTCTGTGCCTCTGTCTGTGTTTCCAAGATCGTGAGCATCTAGGAGATGAGGGCCATGTCTTCTTGCGGTCAGTGTCTCTGGTCCCAGCAGAGTGTCAGGTCTATAGCACATTCTCAGTCAAGATTTTCCCAATTGAACACTCTATGGTTTTCTCCCTTTAGTCTTTTAAGAGCGTAATTGTGGAAGGACATCATTCAAGTCTGGAGAAGGAGATTAATTTCACTTCTTCCGTTCATCTCTCTCGTACTTTTTTTTCTTCATTTCAAGATATAGTTCCTATGTTTTGAATAGAAAAGAACATGGAACTCTGAAATAGGCAAAATCCTTAAGTGGGGGGAGGGGACTTTATTTAAGAGAAGAGTTTTTTAAATATTTTTATTGATTCCAGAGGAAAGGAGAGGGAGAGAGAGAGATAGAAACATCAATGATGAGAGAGAATCATTAATGGGCTGCCTCCTGCAAGCCCCCCACAGGGGATCGAGCCTGCAACCTGGGCATGTGCCCTGCCTGGGAATCAAACTGTGACCTCCTGGTTCATAGGTTGACCCTCAACCACTGAGCCATGCTGGCAGGCAAGAAATTTTTTTTAATTCCCCCAAATTATACTCCTCAGGACCCAGTTTCTTAGAATGAATGAATGAATGAATGAATGAATGTATTCTTTACTTTAGGAAATACTGGGTTAAACAGTTACTACCTTTGATATGCTAGTGTGTGCTATACCTTTTCAAGAATATGGTTTATTGTTCTTCAAACCCTATTTAACTGTGTAACTCAAAAAGGGTTACAGGATCCAAAAAAAAAATCATGGGGTAATGATTACCCAGTCATTTGCACGCTTGTGTAGAGTTTGGGAGCTGCTGTTTTGCATCAGCAGGTTGTATTGAGGAAACAAAGGGACACACAGGAAGGACTCAAAGGCGAGAAGAGGGCAATTCATAAAATGGGAAAGTCAAGCGGACAGAAAGACACAGGAGTTACAAGAGGAAAGTTGGAGTTTTGTGCCTGTTACGACAGTCTCAATATGTGTGGCTTAGTGTGGAGCCCAAAGAAAGTGTTTTGGCAGAAGTTTTAAGCTAAGAATGAAGAGCCTGGTGATGTGTTCCAGAAACTTCCACTAATGACTGAGTCACTTCTCTAACCCAATTGCCTCGGGGGTAAGGGGGTAATTAAGCCCCGTATGCCTTCTTTCACAAAGTCATAATTGAAATGAGTTAGAAGCGCATATTGGTGAACTTTTGAGTTACGTGTATCCAGAAGAGCCAAATACCATATGTGTAAAGATATGGGACTTTGTGAGAACAGTTGTGTTTATTACTTTTTTTTTTTTTTCTAAGATCCTTGGGAAGATCTTGGGCAAGTTTTCACATTAACAAATCAAGAACAATGAATTTCTGAGTAATGTTTATGTCAGAAAGACTTGCCAGTGGTTGGGTCAATTAACAAAGTGAAATAACTTATGAAAATGCACCTGCCGCACGCTAGGGGGAAGGTGGAATGATCAGTGTGTCAAAGTGGTAAACTGAGTCAGGACTGGGCCTAGAAATTGCGTTTCAAATGTATTGCGTTCGATATCAGGCGACACATTTTCAAGTTCAAATAAACAAACACGTGGTTTTTCCTTTTGACTGAATTTGAAAGCTCTAAGATGAGAACCCTAAAGCCATAAACATTTACACAGCAAGGCAAGCTCCTCATTATGTAAATACTTTGTGAAAACAACTTTGCTCCATAAAGTATTAATGCTATTTGATAAAAATCAGTTTTTGTTTGGTGTGTCTTTTGAAGCTGGTGTAACTCCCAGTCATTCTATATGACTATAAAAGCTTTTTGGAATCAAATCCTAATCCCAACGTGTTTTTCTTGTTCATTTAAACCTTTTGTGTACACGTGGGAGCCAGAGAGAGTAGAAGGCTTTTAGGGCTTAAGCTGAACTTGTTTGTCCTTCTCATGCATGCTCTCTGAAAAGTATTTGGCATGCTTGTATTTGTAAGTTAAAGTAGACATTTGTGTTCTTAAGCATTTTCTTTTCTCCCCCCTTTTATGCATATTTGCTTGGTTTACAAATATAGACCATCTTAACATGGGAGGGAAGACATGCTGAAGTTTGGATTGTTTGACTTGCCACCTTGTAAAAACTAAATGCGGGTGTTGACTTGCTAGGTTAGCCCCTGACTCAAACTTCCCAAAAGAAAAAGTGCTCCCAACTCAAACTCGGTAGAATTAATACCCCGAAGGATAAAAAACTAAACAAACAGAACTCACCAAAGTGCTTGTCCGGTGCTGTAGGAGTCCAGTTTAACTTCTGGAGTATTTTTAGATTTGTTTCAATAAGAAGCAACTGAGATTGCCAAGCAGGAATTCATAGCCCTTTATTTTTCCCCAATGGACATTACCTCTAATGGCCATATATTATCTCCATAACAGACTTGGGTAAAATTCGTGAAAGGACTGCATGTAAATGGACTCAGGAAAAAACTTAAAAAGATTTTTCCATGTGCAGAAGCTGCAGGTGGGAGCAAATAAGTATTTGTTTCTCAAAAGGTGACTATGTGAAATGAACTATACGAGTTAGCTTGTCCAAAACTTGAAGCTTATATCAGCCACTATTTAATAAGTTCATGATTCTACAAGTGTGCATTTTGGGGTGGGCTCAGGTGGCTGGTTCTTCAGATCTGGGTTGACTGATCTCAGTTGGGTTTGCTCATGAATCTGTGCTCAGTGGCTGGGTTAGTTGTGGACTATCTGGTCTCTGATGACCAAGGCAAGGATAGCTCAGGCCTCTTCCCTGTGGTTTCCCAGCCAGGTCCTTATTCAGATAAAACTTCCATACCTTTTCCATTTATTTTTAATCTGTCCATGTCTCTAAATTCCTTTTGTAATTTATTCAATCTGTGTCATGTTAGAACACTCCCAAGGGTAACATCCTTGAACCTGGTTGCTTGGATTTTCTTGAGACAGGGAGTGAAGAGACCCAACATTTCTTCTGACTTATTTTTAATAACTTTTAGGGTGATTATATTTATGTATTTTATGGCCATCAGCCCTAAATGCTTCCAGGAAGGAGCCAAAGTCCAAACAAAACTAATTGACTGATTAATTAGATGGCCAAATGATTAAAAATTAATGGTGAAATGAATTAGCATCTTTATTGAATTTAGTGCTTTTTATTTCTCCTTCCCATTTCCTGCATGTCTCAGAGAAGCTCACTAGTCCCAGGCAAATTTGCCCTTAGAAACTTGGTTCCATGGCTAACCTGGGATACCACTTATAAACTCTGCAGCCACTGCAGAATGTGCCCTACTTGTCCCTCATCAATTAATCAGGGACTTGAAGTGACTGATTGTAGCAACAGAGGGTGTTTTAACACAGCTATTTAGACAAAAATGTTTGAGGGGCCCTACAAGGCTCACTGGCATTTGGGAGAAGGACTTGGCCCAAAGGTGAAGGTTCGAAATCAGCTACTCATCTCTCAGCCCACAGTAATTATTCAAATGCATATTGGAGCATCTACCCAGTGCTAGACCCAAAAAAGACTATGATGCCAGCTCCACCCTCATGCAGTTCAGGTTGAGTTAACAAGCACATTGTTTATTAGTAATATTCCAAATAGGTCAATACCTCAGTAATGAGTGCTGTGAAGAGAAAGCATTGGAAATATAGATTTGAGGATAGGGAAGAGGGTTCAGTATTATGGTTGTTGAGAATGAACAAGCAGGTCAACCAGGAAAACATTCCAGATTACCAGATGGTAAAACTGATGCCATGAAGCCAGCATGAGTTTTTCCACAGGATTCAAGTGTGTCAATGCAGAATCTAAGAAATTAGATAATTGGATATATCCATGGCCAAGGTCATGAAGCTGGATCGGAGGAAATTGCCAGTGTCCAAGGTAGTTTAAAGCATGGGCAAGAGTGTTCTGAAATGATGAAATGTGATATGCAAGCTCAATCGTGTAAGTGAAAAATGGGTGAGGCTTCCACCCCTCGTGATCCAGTTGGCCGTGACCTTGAACCTGTGATCAATGGAGTATCTCATCCAAAGGGATTCATTGCCACTCAGCTGAAAATGACACTTGATAACATTATAACAAATCATCAATGATAGGTAACAAAGAATACTGTCTTTAGGTATACTCAGATTTTTAAGTGACATTTTCTTTCCTCTATCTTACTGCTTACTACTTTTTCTATAAAGTTCACTTTGTTCTAATTTATTTTTCTAAACACAGTGACAAGGGAGTCTAAGTCAGCAGTCCAAACACAGTGGGGAAATATGATAGTAGCTGAAACATCAGGCATGTTTAGACATTTTGTAAAATCAGTGAAAGGCCTGAAAGCCCATGCTATTTAAACCCATGCCAATTCTCAGGATTTGTATTTTATGAAGAAAGAAATCTGTGTGATATTGTGAAAAGGTTAATACAATGACAACTGCAGTCAATCATACATGTCCATTCATTGCCTGCAAGATACGGTGAATCTCACCAACCAGCCATGGTGATACTATGGGAGACTCTTTTCAGGAAATTTCTACCTACTCTGGCTTTACTGTCAACGTGTCTGCATTCTTTGTAGATTCACTATTTGCCTTGTTTTCCCAGAATTCATTCAAACTCTCTGGTTAACACACGTCTCCAACCTGGTTCCAATCTTTCATGGCCCACCTGTACCTTCTGTCATGATCTCCGTGGGCTTCATGGGCAAAAAGGCCACATTTATGAAGTCAGTCACCTGACAGCAACAGGCCATGGCATCCAACAGATATCCCACCGTTTAAATCTTTCCCTTCGATTATTTTTAAATTGAGATGTAATCTGTAATAATAAAAGTGCCATGTGCAAATTGACCGAACTGCCAAACAGCAGAATGACTGTACAATCTTCCGGACGACCTTCCAGATGAAGCCGGGCTGCTGCCACCCTCTGCAGGGCAATCAATGGGGCAGGGAGCCTCCACAATCGATCGCCCCACAGAGGGCGGCAGCAGCCGGGGCTGCGAAGGCCAAGCCCCTGGCACAAATTTCATGCATCGGGCCTCTAGTTGATATATACCATTATGTTAGCTTCAGGTATACAACATATTGATTCAATATTTGAATGTATTGTGACATGATCAGCACAAAAGATCTGGTTAACAGACATTGTCACACATGGCTACAGTGTTTTTTTCCTGTGATGAGAATTTTTAAGTTCTACTCTCTTAGCAACTTTCAAGCATATAATATAGTATTAACTATAGATACCATGCTGTACATTATATCCCTAGGACTTACTTATTTTATAACTAGAAGTTTGTACCTTTTAACCACCTTTCCCCATTTAACCCAGCCCTCCAACCCTATCCCCCAATTCCAGCAACCACCAATTTCTTCCCTGTATCTGAGTTTTATTTTGTTTTCAGGTTCACATGTAAGTAAAATTATACAGTATTTGTCTTTGTCTGTCTGACTTATTTCACCTAGCATAATGCCCTCAAGGTCCATTTCCCTTTGATTTTTGAGAAATTCATGTAATCTCTTTGAGCTCAGTTTTCTCATCTGTCAAGTGGGGTTGATTGAGTACTGATTTGAAATAGATTAAAGCTAAACCTCTTCTTACATATAAACTAACCTAAATCCTAGGCATGATTGTTTCTATGTAGCAATCTCTGCTAATTTTATGACATTGATTCTGTCAACTTTAACTCTTTCATATTTTATATTTGTATACCACAAAAGGTACCCATGTGCCACCATTTCCAAACTGTTTCTGATTAGTTTATTTGATATCGTTCACTTGCCTTGGATAAAAAATGTATATGGCTATACAGTCCTGAGAATTTATTGTGTACATCTGAACACTTGCTACCAAGAAATTCAATTTAAAAGAGCACAATGGAGTATATCAGTATATCTATCAATAAAAGGTACTTGAGAATGAGTTCCCAAGATATGTGCAAGATATATATAAATATACTCCTACGCTAATATATTTTATATTATCAAACCATATAAAATAAATATGTAAAGGGATATTATAAGGTGAAATAAATATCTTAAATATTTTAAATTTTGTTATATTGAATAAAAGTTTATTTTGGCACTCACTAAAATATTATTTTCAGTAATATTTATAGGGCAGACAATGTCATGACTTATAAAAGTGTGAGCAGATTGTGAAAGTTAATTCTGCCCATTATTTGCTTTAGCTTGGCACTTTCTTTGCAGGACTAGGCCATTCGAGACAGGTAAATGAACTTAAAACTAGGCACTATAATTTGTAAATACACCAGTGGGCATAAGTAAAGAGTAATGTTTTAAAAGAAGATAAAAGTGAATGAACAAGTAGGGATAATAATCTCAAATCCTTTGAGTTGGGGAAACTTCACATCACATATGACACAAGACTTAAGAAGCAAGTGAGAACAGGAAAGTCAATTGCATTTCGATGTGAGTAAAGCTTAATGTTTTTCCTTTTTAAATTAAAAATAAATATAGCCCTAGCCGGTTTGGCTCAGTGGATAGGGTGTCGGCCTGTGGACTGAAGGGTTCGATTCCAGTCAAGGCCCTGTACCTCAGTTTGCATGCTCAATTCCTGGCCCTGGTTGAGGTGCATGCAAGAGGCAACCATCTATGTGTCTCTCTCATATTGATGTTTTTCTCTCTGTCTCTCCCCTCCCTTCCACTCTCTCTAAAAAAATCAATGGAAAAATATCCTCGGGTGAGGATTAACAAAAAAATAAAATAAAAAGGGTGAATTAAAAAAAGTTTAAAAATAATATAAATAATATAAATAGACATTATCATTGTTCTTCCTGAAATTCAATACGTTAGTGGTTCCCAAACTTAAGTGTGCATCAACATTAACTAGAGGGGCTGGTTAGGCTATAGATTGCTGGGGCTTGCTCCAGAGTTTCTGATTCAGTCCATCTAGTTAGGACCCAGGAATTTGCATTTCTGACAAGTTCCCGGGTGATGCTGATCTACTGGTTGCAGGACCACAATTTGAGAACCACTCAGAAGATCATCTTGAAGACCCCGGGGTTAGATCCTCTCCCGGAACTTTAATGCATGTGACCCAAATGTAGTTAAGATCAACGCCATTAAGAAGTGATGTTCACAATATGTCCTGGTTTACATTATCCATTTTTGTCCTAAATTTCCCTACCACCCACTCCACATCACCCATTGCCCCCCACCCCCACCCCCCGCAGTGGAGGCGGAAAGGGCCCGGAGGACAAGGGAAGGATGGCGCATCCTCTCTGGGAATACAGCTGACAGTTTGCACTACCTGGCGAATTCATAACCTCAGCATGTTTCCCCAGGGTGAATTAATTGCTTTGCTTTTCCTTTTCCTTTGCATACAGCCAGGCAGATTTGTCCCCTGTTTAGACAAGACTTTCTTGCCAGCACTTTCTGAAGATGGCCAGAAAGTGACTGCTGTGTGAGTTTGATAGTGTTGTCAGGAATTCCAGGGTGGGGTGCTCTCCCTGGAGTTGGGAAATGCTAACTGAGGTCAATTCCAGTTCAGCTTCCTACCTACAGAATTATGGCAGGACGTAAGTTTGGCCCGAGTGAGAGGAATAGGTCAGCAGAAACGTATTCTTGTCTCCCTAATAGCAGGCATTCCTGCTTCTAAGCCTTCAGTTGAAACGTATTTGTCCCCTATTTGAGATCCAGCAATTCGTGTCCTCAAATGAGGTATTTTAAAATCAAACGCATGGACAACAAAACCAAAGAAAATCAAAACCAGAAAACATTCTTTTTCCAAGTAAAAATCATGCATCAAAAGTCATTATGTTTAGTATCTGAAATTAAAAGTCACTGCTTTGGCCCTGGTCGGTTTGGCTCAGTGTTAGAGCATTGGCCCTTGGACTAAAGGGTCCTGAAGGGTCACAGCTTCAGTTCCTGGTCAAGGTTGCAGGTTCTCCAGCCCCTGTAGGGGCGGGGACAGAAGGCAACCAATTGATGTCTCTCTCTCTCTCTCAGGAAAATGTTTCTCTTTCTCCCACCCCACCCTTCCATTCTTTCTAGAAATCAATGAAAAAAATATCCTCTGGTGAGGATATTAAAAAAAAAAGAATGCCATTGATTCGGCTTCCTAATTACAAAACTGCCCCAAAATTTAATGACTTAACCCAACTACCATTTTATTTCTTTTGCTTGTGCTTCTACAATTTGTGCAGTGCTTGCTAGAACAGCTTGTCTCTACTCCACATGGGGTCAGCTAGGGTGCTCGACTAGGGCAAGACACCCCACTTCCAAAATCACTTCATTCACTGCCATTGAGGAGTTGGTGCTGGAGCTGTTGGCAAGCACCCGAGTTTTCCCCTTGTGGTCTCACCACGTGGCTAGGTTGGTCTTCTCATCGCAGGTTGGTCTTAGGGGAGAAGAACTTCTAAGGCGCATTGCGCAAGAGCAGACACTCCCGGGCCTTCCTAGCAGCTAAGCCTGGATCTGGCACAACTTTGCTTCCATCACATCGTTTTGGTTAAAAGAAGTTAAGAGGCCAGCCCAAACTCAAGAGGACAGTCTACACAGGACATGAACACTAGGAAGGGTGGGTCATTGGGGCCACCAGAGGGTCAGGATCTGCTCCTCCCTGCTGCTTGCATTCCATGCCACTGTCGGGCACTTCAGCACACACAGGGCAGAGTGTCCATCTCAGGACATCAGGGCCTAACGAGGGAAAAGTGGCTTTGACTTTCTCTGAGCATTTTCCGAGTGCAAGGACCTGTATCTGCTGTCCAGGCATCTCAGTTGAACCTCCCTCTAAAACATTCCTCTGCTACTAACTCTGCAGGACCTCGCTGCCTTGTTTTTTCTCCCTAGCACTCACCACCGCCTAACACTTTACTAAGTAGTTGTGTACTGGTTTTATTGTCTGTCTCCCCTCAGTGTAAATGCTGACCCAACATAACTCTCCCCACCACACACACACAGGGAAGGTACTCAATTTCTTTTGCTCTCTGCTGCATGCCCAGCCCCGACAATAGAGCCTGGCACTTAGAAGTCTCTGCAGAAATATCCATTGAATAAATGATTGTAGAAATGTCATGTCTAAGAATATGCCTACGAGGCAGACAGGGAAACTCCAAAGGAAGTTGTTCGGATGCAAGGCGATGGCTGGCGTCTGTGTCTTCTCCACCGGGCTCAGGCTGCGCGCCCCCTCGTCATGTATGGTGTGTACCTTCTGCTGGTTCCCATGGTGTCATTATTCAGAGGTGTCAGTGGGCATCCATCATGGGTTTAGAGGGTTTTCTGTGCAGCCGGCAGCTCCTTTATTTGGCCAATTAAGCTTTGTGCTCCTGTTTCCAAATACAGAGGTGAGAGAAACACGAACCTGGCTTCATCTCATGCCGCAGTTTTAAGGTTGCGATGCTATGTTAGTTCCAATTAAACCTTGGACGGCCTCGTCCTTGCTAAAACTGGTTAGCGAGCCTTAGCTATTCATTCCTAAAAAGAGGCTTAAGCAGATAGTTTTTCATTACGTTCTGCCTTTCACTGGGTGATAAAAAGGGGGTTGCTTGCTTGCTTCCTTCTTTTCTTTCTCTTGTTTGCTTCCTACCAATTTTGTTTTCTTCCCAGGCTTCTTTTCTGGAGCATCCCCTTGAAATTTGGTGTTTTGGGTTGAGTGCTTGTTGGAACTCAATTCTCCAGTGGATCTGTTCTTTTGATTGTTTATTGATCTCAGAAAAACACAGATCAGATTTCCTTAATGAATTTTATGTGCTTGCATCTGATTTGCTTACAGGTCACCTACATATGTTACTTGTGTGGCCTCTCATTTGAATGCCCTTCTATTTATTACGTTTTAAGAAGTTTCTTTATCTGAAACCTATTCGTCCTGGCTCAGAGCAAAACAGCCCTCAGTGCTGTGGTTTTCAACCATTTCACCAGCCCAGAAGGCATCTCTGTGTGTTTGAAAACAAGGTTAAGTAATTGCTTTGAAAAAGCATCGTAAATGTTTCTCTTGGATTGTATCCTGGTTATTTTCCTCCACATCTTTTCGTTTTCCCATGTTCCAGCCCCCACCGCACCCCCGTTCCCAGCTCTGCTTGTATTGCTAGAGAATGACGACTCTATCCACCAGATCAGAAGCACTAATGTGAGTGTTGTTTCTGATTGTGATGACCTTAACCACGGTCTAAATATGCTATAGCTGCAGGTCAGAGTTTTCTGAGGCATTTCAGAGGCTACGCCTAGAGTTGCCAGAATACAGCGTGAGTTTAAAATCCAAATAAGAGACCTTTTCATGGCCTGTGGAGTTTGCTCCCTGTATGCGAACCCCACTCGACTCCACCTAACCCAGACACAACTTGGAGTCTGTGGATCTGGATTCCTGCACTGAAATAGTTCAGTTGAGTTCCTGAAAGCAAACCAAGGCCAGGCCATGGGCATGGCAGGACCTCAGCAAGATAGAATGTGAATGCCCTTCTGCTTGTTCCCTTTGGAATCACCCCACTTTCCTTTCTCTCCCTCTCTGTCCTTCTGAGTCCCCATCTTTTCTGATGTAAACATGCCCCCTGGCTCTTCAAAACTAGGACAAGAAGCCCAGCTGGCTTGGCTCAGTGGTTGAGCATCCACCTATGAACCAAGAGGTCATGGTTCGATTCCTGGTCAGGGCACATGCCTGGGCTGGGGGCTTGATTCCCAGTGAGGAGCGTGCAGGAGGCAGCCGACCAGTGAGTAATTCTCTCTCATCATGAACGTTTCTGTTTATCTCTCCCTCTCCTGTATGCTTATTTAAAAAAAACAAAAACAAAAACAAAAAACAAAAAACTAGGACAAGAAAACAGTCCCAAATTCTCTTGGGTTTGGCAATAGCCTTGAAGCCTCTGATAACAAAAGTGTCCCAGAAGCTAGATTAAAACTCCTTGCTATTTTTTTTTTTTCACCTTTGGCAAGCAAGTCTGTGTTTCGCATTGGTCCTACTTGATTTTTGCAGGTTTAACCTGTCCCAATTTTTAAGGAACATCATGTTTTTCTTTATTGTCTTTTTCTTTCTGTCTGCTTGCATTTCAGTCACTAATTAGATTATTGCTCATTCCTGCCAAAACTGGTCCATGTAACGTCAGCAGCACAAACTTACTGCGCACCTCTGAACAGGATCAAGTCCAACTTTACAACCCCCATCTCCCGTGATTTACAGCATCCATTTCAGGGGGATGTAAAAATTCACTCATTACCTCCCACTTCCCTGTTGGCATGTGTGTATCATGGGAAGAGCACGGGAGTAGGAGCCGAAAAGTCCTGAATTCTAAGCGTGAATATGCAGTGTGCGATGACACCTTTGGGTATTCACCTACCTCCTTTAAGACTGAGTTTTTCTCGTCTGTATGAAAGGAACAATCCTGATTGCCCTGCTACTATGGAGTCATTGAACAACCAAGTGAGAAGAGCTTTCAGCTACTCAGCAAGCACTTATGTACCACGTAATAGGAGGCACTTAGAGTACAGGAATAAAGGAAAGGTCCTTCTTGCTTTTTAGAGGGATCAACATCATCATCCTTGACACACAGCTGCCTTTACTTTAATGTTCAGATGTATGAGAGCGCGGAGCCCACAGTTTAGCTCATGCTCCTCTTCCACTGATTAGTGACGATGCAGTTGGCATCAACAGTTAGGAGATCTTACTCTGAATCTCCACAGTACTTTATTGTCACCTCTGGACAAGATCTGTTGAATTAATTGAGCATCACTACATCTTAGAATCTACCACATAGTAGACTCTGAATGGAAAGTTGTGTAAAGTAACTTGTGACTAACTCATGAATGAGTGACTGAAGGAGGACATTTTACCCTGGACAATGTCGACTTGCTTCCTGTGATTGGAAATATCAATGGGGATTCCTGTGAAGGTCTTGTTGTCTCCCTGTTTTATCTGATTCCAGTTAGTTTTCACTGGAAACTGATTCTCTCTTAACTCGTTAAACTTAATGGTCACAGTAGTATTATCTGGGGGGAAACTACTGCTGAGATTATTTTGTCTTATCTGAAGTAGATTTACTAATATTTGTGAAAATACAATTGAAACCAAAATTTAGATTATTCTTTGCCTCTCTGATAACTCTTAACATTGGAAGTGGCCAAATGCGGCTGGCCACCTCCACACTTCTTGCCCATAGACTTTTCTGATTTGATAAGGTGATTATGGGGAGACCAGAAAATTGCTTGAGTTAGGCACAATGGTCTTTGACCCAGTTGCAACAGTAAGTCCAGCCTTCAAATGGTTTATACTATCATCTTAAACCACCTATGGAATTCCATTGGGACCTAAATATATCACATGGTTTCTAAAGACAGGATAGAGTTGTGAACCCATGTATTTTTCTACGGAGTACATTGGTGCTCCCCAGATTTCCTCAGGTTCTCAAAGGGATCCCTGACCCTTCCCCACTCCCACCACCAAAAAGAAAATGTGGAGAATGGTTGATTGAGGAATTCTTGTCCACTTGCAGAATGTTAGCTCTTATGACTAACATGTTTTCCTTTTCTCAGGGCTGCTATGTAGCAGTAATAAAAATGAAGCCCTCAAAACTTCCTGGTGGTAGACTTTAAATCCGACAAGTCTGTTGGGTGACTCATGGAACTTTCTCATGCTTTTCCATTCAATAATCAGGAAAATCCCATGTAACTTTTTTATGCTTCTGAGGACAGTAATCAAGAAAATCCTTGAGGAGACTGTGGTTTTAAAGGATGCTAAATCAGGTTAAGATCGTGTGTACCCTGATATTATGTTTTTCTCTCTCTGAAATTTCCTCTTGGGGGGTGGTCTGTTCTCATTTCTAAAATTTGTATCAACATCCTCTTAGACCCAGAAGTATAAGCTACTAGTTTATTTCATTTTATGGTATTTTCTACAATGGAGGAAAGGAACTATCATAAGCCATGGAAAACCTCCCATGATATAAGCAAGCCAGATCATTCAGTAGTCCTCATCATGTGTTGTAGAACTGGAAGCTGAACTCACATGCCTACCTTTCAGCCCCTCAATGTAAACTAAACTATGCAATAACAAAATGCTTCAGTTAGTTTTTTTATTGCTTTTGTTGCATTGGATGTATTGGTAATGGAGTTCTACATACTTAGGGAACTGGAGGTGCTCATCCTTAAAAAGGAAAAAGCTTTGTTGCTGCTAAACTGTTGAAGGACGAGAGACACTCGTTCAGAATTTCATAAAGTGGGAAAGTAGAGGTTTGGAATCACATAAATTCATTTGCAATGTCTTTTATCCGTCTCCTCCAGCAGGGGCTAGTTAGTGACCATGAGCACACACTCTGGATCCAGAATGTCTGGGTTTGAATCCCAGCTCTGCCTCTTATAAGTTACACAACTTTGGGCAAGTCATGGGACCTCTCTGTGTTTACAGTCCTTTTCTAGAGAATAGAGATACTAATACTGCTTACCTCGTGGTATTTACAGGAAAGTTAAATATTTGCTAAGCTCTTAGAGTACTGTTTGACATGCACAAAGTGCAATATATGTATTTTTTAAATCAATTGGATTGTAGAAGGTAATGTGGGAGTTTGTGTGCATACATTCACCCAGGATCAAGCCTGAGAAGCTTGTTGCCACCATTGGGCCTGCTGGTGGTAGAGAGAGGGTTTTCTGTCTTTTGGTTTTTTGTTTTGTTTTTTAATCTTTTCCATCCATCTCTTCTGAGGGCAAGGTTTTCCTTGGCTGGCCTCCCCTTGCTCCAAGAGCTTTCAGATCTGAGATAATCTGATGGGATCCTTGTATTTTAACCCCTTTGCCACACAATGAGGCACTTCAATCAAAGCCACTTAGCCTCTTCTTGACAAGAGTTTCTTTAGCCACTGGGGGTGGGAGTCGGGGAGGGTTGATTGGTTCGTTGGTTGGTTTGTCCTCCTCTCCCCACCTGTGGTTGACTTCCACTCCTGACCACTGAACCTGATCTGACCTTTTTATTTTAATTATCATCATTCTAGAGGCAAATTGGTTTTGAGAAGAGCCATTTGTAAGTCACCGTGATGTTCCTGATTAAATACAACCTTCTTTTAGCAGACTTGAACAAAAAAGAAAGCAAGAATTGTGAACACAGTACTTTTCAAAACCTCATAATTAGGTTAAATAGTTTGAATGTAAGAATCACAAGATTCAGTTTAGTCATGCAAATTGTAGTCTAGAGTCTCATGAAATGCACTTAAGACAGAACACAGAGAATAATTTTGTTTGCCTTGTGATTGGGTCTCATTTTTTTTTATGAGATGGGTGTTTAATAGACTTAGCTATTATTAATTTTTTTAAAGTAGTAAACAGAAACTCAGAAAATGACTCTGTTTAATCCTTCCAAAGAAAATGCTCAGTATCATTCTTGGAAACTCACTTTCATTTAAAAGAATATTCTTTATTTGCAAGTTAGTAGCAAAGAGCAGTTGTAAAGATTACTGGTTGCAAGATCTATTTCTTACTGTTGTTTATTCTGCTCACATGTGGTTTTAAGCAGAATAAAGGAAGCATCTCCAGCAATGTTAGTGATTTAACAGAGCCATCTGCACTTTTCAAAAGAAGTGTTTGTAGAATTTTAGACTCTTCTAGCCAAGTTTCTTTATCTTCCGGATGAGAAATTTGAGACCCACAGAACTAATTACACCCAGCTAAGTGCGAGCAGAGTACCAAAGCTAATTTTCAGGGAAACCATAAGAGGAGAATTATTTTTTACATTTACTTTTTGCCTTTTGACTTTTTTTTCTGTTTTATTTATAATACATATCCTTAGTGTTTTAAAAGTAGTCTCATTTAAAGAAAGAATTGGCTTGATAGTGATTCACATTAAATAGAAAATGAAAACAGAGCCTGGATTTTATGGAAACGATTGATGAATAAGAAGGAAAGAAATCAAAATTATTACTTTTAATGTACCTACAAATTTTGGCAATTGAGATCTGAAAGTCTAACCCAATATTTTTTTGGAGGCAAAATGAGAGATACAGAGTTGGATGGGACACAATTTGAGGACTTTATTGCCCAGTAAGACGAATGAGAAAATTATTTAGAAAACTATAGCACAAAGAAAAATGAAAAAATATTCCCTGGGAAAGCACAACAAAATGCTTTAGAGGATCAGAGAGGGGATATATTGGTCTCCTTAATATTAAGAATTGATGGATCCCAAATGTTTAGCCCCAGCTGAACCTTTCCCTGGAACTTTTGACTCATCGAGCTGCCAACTAGACATCTCCACTGGGATACCTTACTCAGCGCATCCAAAGCTGAATTCCCAACCCTGCCCCGAAACCTGCTTCCATACGGGTCTTCCTCATCTTGATTGATAGCAAACATCCTTCTCATTCAGACCATAAACCTTGGTGTCGTCCTTGTCTCCTTTCTTTCTCTTCAGACCACATCTGATCTCTGAGGAAATCCTATTGACTCTTCCTTTAGTACACTCTATCCAGACTCTGACAACTTCTCCACTCCTGTCATCCTGGGCCAAGCCTCCATTGTTTCTCACCTACATTATGATTAAAGTAACATACTGGCTGCTCTTTTTGCCTCCACCCTTTCCAGCCCTTATAGCTTTTTCTCAACACAATCCAGGTCAGATTCCATCATTTATTTTTCTGAATTCTGTGCTCTCCATTTTTCTCAAAGCCCTACATGATCAGCAATGCCTCTCAGCCTCATCTCCCACTGCTCTCTCCTTCCCTGACTTTGCTTCAGCCATATTGACCTTCTTGCTGGTCCTCTTACGCCGGGCAGACTCTCATCTCAGGGCCTTTGCACTGGCTTTCCCTGCAATCTGAAATGCTCTTCTCTCAGACATTCATATGGATCACTCCTTTACCATCTTCAATTCTTTGCTCAAATGGCATGTTCTTAATAGGGCTGATCCTAACTGTTCTATTTGAAATGGAATTTCTCCTACCCCCAACTTCTAATTCCCCTCATAAGCTCTCTTTTTTCCACAGAACGTATCTGTTAGCTCACTCAATAATTTCTATTTTTGTTGTTTATTATCTGTTTATTATCTATATCCTTCTGCTAGAGTATCAGTTCTAAAAGGGTAATATTCTTATTTGTTTTATTCATGCTGTATCCCAAGTGTCTGGAACAGTGCCTGGCACATAGCAGGCACCCAATAAACATTTATTGATAAATGAAGAGGTTGACTCGTGCAGTAATTAAGGTTATTTAAAAAGTGGGGGGAGATAGTGAGTACTTTTTAAAACAAACTTGAATCACAGCCCCCTTTGTAAGTCTGGTGAATCCTATGTGCCTCCTTCCCAGAATAATATACTTATGCAAATTTATACAAAAGTTTGCATACACTTCCAGGAGGCTTGCATACATCCTGAGACTCATCCATGAACCCAAGGTTAAAGTGCTGTGTCCTAGGCAGAAAGAACAGCATAGACAAAGGCTCAGTGGAGGGAATGTGTTGGTTGTGTTAGAGGCTCAGCAGGAATCATTTGGCTTGAAAGTGTAATAAAGGAGAATATTAGAAGGCAACTTTGGGCTATATTGTATAGGACCTGGAGTGCCATGGTGAGGGTTGTTTCTATTTATCATGGAAAGTGATAGAGCTGCTATGAGGAGCTGCTAACTTTGCCCTATATTCACCTCCAATTCCATGCAAAGTTTTACGCAATTTATTTCTCTCTTCAATTTCAGAAATTAATAGAATTTCCAAAGACAAGCTCCCTCTTCCTGGGAAAGGTATGGATAAGTACTTGATCACTATGAAAATTAAAATGTACCCATGCCCATATTGAAACTATTCTAGTTCATCAACTTCTTCCATTACGCTTCTGAGAGCATGTCTCAGTTGTATCATTCTACTAGTAACTGATTATTATTGCTGTCATTTGATTCAATGAAAACTATGTTTTCAATCTGATATTGTCCATCCTATGCTGTATTTTGATTGTTATTTGGGGGATATCTGGAAGAATCGTCCTATCCCTCAAAGACCCTAAAAAACCCTCTGAATGTGGGAATACATAAAATGAGACCATCTGGGCTGCTAGCTCCTCTCTCAGAATGGCCTCTGTACCTTAAAGATGGTAAATAAACCATCTGTGTTTTCTATCCCCCAAATTGGAAGTATGTTCTATGTTCCCGTTACAATTGCTGTGTAAAAAACCACTTCAAAATCTAGTGGCATAAAGCTACCAATTTTATTCTGCTCACAGATTCTGGATGAAGAATTTGGACAGAATACAATAGGGATGGCATATCTCTGCTCTACAATATCTAGTCTCAGCTGAAAATACCTGCAGAGAAGGAGTGACATGCAGGCTAGAGATTGAAATCACGTGGAGGATCACTCAGTTACATGTGTGACGGCCAGGGCTTGGGGACTCAAAGGCTGGGATTGTGGACTGAAGTGTCTGACTTTCCATGTGATTTGTGCCTCCTCACAGCACAGAGGCCTCAGGGTAATCACATTTACATGGTGAGTACATTGCGACTGTTCTCATGAACAAGGTGGAAACAGCGCAGCTTTTTATGACCAAACCTTGGAAATCACAGGCCAGTACTTCTGCTCTACTGAAGTAATCACACTGTGCCTCCACTCAAGAAGAGGAACAAAGACCCACCTCTCTATGGCTCTTTGTTTATTTGTTTTAACACCACACTCTTATACAAATAGAAGCGTCTTTATGTGGACCATAGGACATAGTGCATACTACAGACTTTTTCCCTATACATGTGAGACTCAACTAGACTCACAATTTATTCACGGCTTTGCACAAAAATGCACTTAAGTCCTAACTGTGTGAAACAAATAATCAGATTAACAGAAACAATCTCTGTTTTGAGAGGCCATAGCATCTATGTACGTAACACTAAGATTCCTAGAAAATGTAAGGAACCAGATCTCTGAAAATCAGCAGGGGGATGGGGTGGAGGGCGGGGATGGAGGGATGTGAGTTGGACAATTAAAAATAAATAATTTACAGGTACAGTCAAATTACTTCTAGTTCATGGTTCCTAAATACCTGGCAACTAATCTTGTCAAAAATTTACCTTTGTGAGGGGAACTTCTTCTTATCCTATATAATAAAAGGGTAATGTGCAAATTGCCCCTAATGGCAGAACGACCACTGGACCCATCACTAGGAGGCACACTGACCACTTTTTGGTCTTTCCCTGGCCGGCAGGCACCGATCACCTGATGGCGAATGGGGAACCAGGGGTGGGTGGCGGTTGGGGGTGGGGTGGCTGCAGGTAGCTGGCGAAGATGGCCCTGCTTACAGGCCGGGCCTAGGGACTGTACCCATGCATAAATTGTGTGCGCTAGGCCTCTAGTTCATCTATAAGAAGAATTGCTATATTTTCTGCACATGTTGGGTCTCTGTGAGTGGGAATGAACTCTCTGGGAAGAAGAAAATGGGTCTTGAGTGAGAGCTTTTCCCAGATGTTATCCTCACATTTGGATGGTTCATGAACTTCACTTTATCTGATGAGATAAACAGGTTACTCCTAGTCTGGTGAACACACTTGTAGGCCCAGATTTAGTCATTTTTAGCCTTTTCTACAGCAGATCCTCAGGATTATAGCAACAGACAGATGTCCTAAAGAAATGTGAATTGAGAGAGGGCAAGGAGAGGCTGACTCTTAAATAGGCAGACTCTCTGAAACACCCTTTACACCAGACAAGAATCTACACTCCATCCTCCATCATTTCCTTCCTGTCAACCTAAACATGTGAAACTGGAGTTCTAAAATGGTTGGACCAACCTCCAGGAAAAGCAAAAGACGACATGCTTATTAACATTTACTTGAAAATTGGTTTCAGCATTGGCATAGAACATCTTTTCTTTTTCCATAGAGCATCACTTTGGCAGACAGTTCCAAGCATTTGAGTCTCCTTTGACACCCAGAATAATGGCATCAATTACACTTTGTCATCAGAATCTTCTTGCCATGTTTTGGTGTTTGCCAAGAACTCCTCCACCTAAAATGGCAAAAGTGAGCACAGGAATGAGCACATCTTAACTTATGAGCTAGCATTTCTGTTTTTTAACCTTTGGTGAAGCACCTACCTCAGGGCCGAGCACACAGTAGGGCCACTGTAAATGCTGGTGGAATTGCATCAACCCCTAGCCTAACCAAATTATGACTGTATTGGATTTCATGGGAGAATTTCAGAAGAATCAGGGGAGTATTGAAGCAGCCAGATTGGAAAGTGGTTTCTCAATACAGCTTTTGCACTGGGGCTTGCAGGAGAGCAGGTTATGGAGTGCTCTGTGAAATAGAAAATCTAAAGAAATCTCTTTGTAAGCCTAAATTTTTTATAAACTTAAATTCCTTCCAACTAAAAGACTTCTCTTTATTCAGAGAATGCCCTCGGAGCACTTGGGGTGATAAAGAGCATAAAAATCTTTCCTTTTGTGAAATGGTGATGGCAGTAAATGATGGTTGTTTTCCTTTTGAATGTCCTTCTTTGGCAAGTTGAGAAGTTGGCTGCTCTAGCAGCCCCAAAATTTATTAGTTTGCTCTTTTCATCATTCCATTCCATGAAATGTGAAAATCTGAGAACTTGTAGATCAGGTCATTGAGAATTTTTGCCATGAATTTTTAGAGAAACTAAAAAATTCTTTAAACAGTACAATTGACAGCAAAGTTGGTAAATAGCTATAGCACCTTATTTGGAAAAAATAGCATTTTTCACTTTTATATGCTATAATTCAGATGTATACAGCAGACAAGTTCAAAGATGCTCATTGTCAGACCTTATTTAAATATGCACACACCCTTTCATATAGCTAAAGACCAAAAACATATCTGCACAAATGCAAGAGGTGGCAATCTGCTTGTAAGGACTTGTTATGTCTTTTCATTGAAAACGTACATCATCACAAGGCGTTCGTGGATCTGCCTTCTGAGCTGCTGACATACAGACCTGCTGTTGATGGATGAGTTCATTCTTCCTTTATAATTGCAAGCAGATTTCCAGGTGTGTTCATTATATTTAAATAAACTCTGCCGAATTTTATGTGGTGCTAGCCCAGGCATCAGCCAGCAGGATCCATTGCTCCTTTTTCTTTTTATCCCTGGCTTCCATTGCTTATCTGTAAATTCCAACCGAGGCTCTGGATGGACCCCCTTGAGTAATGCGCACTGTGCAATCAACTGTCCATGTGCACCACTGTAAGAGAGCAGGTGAGGAAGCAGAGCACATCATAGTTATGTGTTCTTGAAAAAGCCCTCCTTCTGTATTTTTAATTACATATTTCAAATACTGGTGGCATTTTATGAGTAGATTATCAAATTTCCAATTTTAATTATTTTCAGTTGGGCAGGGGAGTAAGTCCAGGACATAATTTCCATTTTTTAACTATATAGCAATTTCTTTTGCTTCTTCTGATTTTGATTTAGCACCCAAAATATCTCAGAGAACTGTAACACAAGATACAGAGTAATAGTACAGAGAGTATGTTTTCATTGACTCAACAATAGTTCTGAGCACTTATTTTGTATGAGACACTTGTAGGCATCAGGAATATGGGAAGAATGAGCCACTGAGTCACTTTTTCTCTTAGAATAAGCTCACGTTTTACTGAAATAGAGAAATTGTCACCCATCCTATAGGAATATTAGAGTTCCTATAGGAATATTAGGTTATTGAATGCCTACTGAGTGTCGGGCACTATTTTAGGGATTCTAGAATATTCTGGCACTTAAACTCTGTGGTTATCTCATTTAAAAACTATAAAGTGAGTCCTCTCACTCCAGTCTCATAATGAAAGATTTGGCAGTGTTTGCTAAAATTTTAAATGTGTGCTCATTCCAGTGATTCTGCTTTGTATTTACTATAAGAAATGCCATCCCCCCCAAAAAAAAATTCCATCCCATTGGTCTATATGCAAGCAAGTTCAAAAATGTTTACTTCCCCATCTATAATAATAAAAGAGTAATATTCTAATTAGATCAGATGTCCTTCCAGATGACCTTCCAGATGAAGCAAGGGCTGCAAGGGAAGCCCGGATCTTGGGTGCCAGTAGGAAACCCATGCTGGCAACCGGGGAAGGAAGGCCTACTCTTGCACAAATTTTGTACATCAGGCCTCTAGTTGTATATAATAATTATATATTAGAAATAGGATAAATGTTCATTTTTAGTAGGGAAACTGAGTGAAAAGGCACAGAGCAGAACAAAACACACACACATGCAGGCATGCATACATACAACATATATTTAAAAATACACACAAAATAATACTCTACATTTTTTATATTTATATACACAAATAAAAATAGATTTGGAAAAATACAAATCATACCTCTGGGACAACAACTGGTTTGGGGGACAGGTGGTTAAAGGAACACTTTTGGGGGTTTTTTAGGTTCTTCTTTTTTTAAATAAAACGATTGTATTCTGGAATATTTATAATTAAAATTAATAAATGTTACTTTTCAAAATATAGTAGCATAAAAATTAACATTATAGTGAAGGTGGGTACTCCACGCTATGGAGACTTCATAGAGGAGTAATTGGTATAATAGGGTAGTACGGTGTTTAAGAAAAAATGGGGAGCCAAAAATATAAACTGGGCCTTAAAATATGAGGAAGAGTTTTCTGGCTTAACTAGAATTAGAAGGGGTGGACAAGCAAGGCAAGCAAAAGGACCAGCTTAATAAGCAGAAAAGAAGAATGAACATAAGTAATTCCATCTGCCTCAAGCATCATTGGTTGTGTGTCTGGGAAAAGGTGAGGCATGTGGACAGCAGTGGCAGAGCCTGGAGAGGAGACTGGAAAAACAGGTAGAAGCCAAAGCCAGGGGAGCCTTGAGTGACACGCTTGAGAACTAGATGTGTAATGTGTAGGTATTTATGTTAGTTTCCTGTGGCTACAAAGGAGATTACCAGACACTTGGTGGCTTAACACAGTAACAATTTCCTCTCTCACAGTTTCGAAGACCAGAAATTTGAAATCCAACAGGGCCATGCTTTCTCCAGGGGTCCTAGGAGAGAGTCCTTCCTTGCTTCTTCTAGCTTTTGATGGCACCAGGCATTTCTTGGCTAATGCCTCCATAATTCCAGTCTCTGCCTCCACCTTCATATGGCCTCTTCTGTGTGTCTTATAAAACTGCTAGTCATTGGATTTAGGGTCCACCCAGATAATCCCGGATGATTCATCTAGATATCATTAACTTAATTACATCTGTATAGACCCTTTCTCCAATTAAGGTCACATTCATAGGTTCTTAGGATTAGGATCTGGACAAATCCTATCGGGATGACGGCAGGGAGCTGGGCACAGGGACACTATTCAACTATTCAACCCATTACAGTGCTGATGGGGCAAATCATAAGCAGAGAAGTAATATTGTCAGATTTGATTTCTTGGAAGGTAGTATAGGCAAGTCAAGCCTGAGTGTTTCTCAAGTTTTTAGAGATGTTTTTTGGTCATTGTGAAGGGCAAAGCACCTTCCATGGTTTCTAACATGCTGACTATTGAAATAAGCAAATGAATGAATTTGTAAGCAAACCAGTACAGGAAAGACTGTAAATATTTAGAGATAAGAGAGTACTTGACCTGTGGGAGGTGCTCATTAAATGTCTTTGAACAAATACTGGTCCTGGAGCAAAAATTACTCTTGCATGTAGGTAGGTGTTCCTTATTAGGCTGCTCAAAAACACATGAAGCCAGTAAAGCCTTATTGTACAAACATAAAATTAATTTATTCAACAAATATGTCTAGAGCATTTACTGTAGCTTTATAGATCAAGGGTGAGAATGTTCTCAGATCTCATGAGCTAACATTCAACAAACAACATGCAAATCAGAAAAAAACAGCAGAGTAATAAATGCAAAGAGAAAATAAAATATGCTAGTATGAGATTGGATGGTCAGGGAAGGCCTTGTGAAGGAGGTGGCATTTGACATTGAGCCCTGGAAAATTCTGGGTGATGGACAGTTCAGGCTCACAGCTGCTGTCAGTAACTTGAGGAACAAGCCTAGTCCATTTGAGGGACAGTGAGAATGCAGGACAAAGGAGTATGTGATGAGGAATTACATCATTTAACATCTTGGAGGTGAAAGTAAAAAATATGGGTCTTAAATACAAGCTGAAGCCATTGGTGGATTTTAAAGAGAAGCATGACATGATCTTATTTCCATTTAAGTACGGTCCCTCAGTCTCCACACTATTGCCATTTTGGGTCTGACAATTTTTTGTTTTGGGGGCTTTCCTGCACAAAGAAAGAGGTTTAGTAGCAGCCCTGGCTTCTATCCAGTAGATGCCAGTAAACCCACTTTCCCCAGTCATGACAACCAAAAACATTTCCAGACATTGCCAAATGTCCCCCGGGGGACAAAATCACCTGCAGATGCAAACCATTGGTAAATCACTCTCTGGCTACCATGAGTAGCAATATTTGTAGGGGAGGTAATAGCAGAAGCCAAAAGACCAAATAGGAGGCTGTACTATGGATCCAGCAAGAGAAGACAGTGGTTTCTAATGGCAGAAAAAGAAAGAAAGAAGTAAATTTGGAATGTGTGCTGGAGTTACATTTACTGGTGGATTAGAAGTGTGGGTATAAGAGAAGGAGAAGAATCAAAAGTTAGTGGCCTGAGCAATGGGGTGAATAGTGTAATCTTTTACTGACTTGCAGAAGAATGATGGAGGACCAAGATCGAGTGGAGGGCACAGTGTGGAAAAGAAAGTCAGTGTTCAGATTTCTAAAACTCACATATTTGTTTGCAACATCTATTAGATATCCAAGGGGGAAAAGAAGGCAAGTAGGCTATAAGATCCGCAAGTCTAGCGTTCAGGAGACAGGTCTAACTAGCAGTATAATTTGGAGACGTTAGCGTGTTGATGGTTCTTAAAGCCATGGTCAAGATGAGATTCCAGGGAGTGAGGGAGAGGGGAAGAAGGAGGAAGAAGACAGGGACAGAGTATAGGAGTAGGGTAGAGAGCAGGGGGTTCCAGGACTGGGCTTGGGGTCTACCACACTTCAAGTTCAGTTCAAGGAGAAGCCACAATAAGAAATCAAGAAAGGGCTCAGTGAATAAGAATGGTTTGGAAAAACAATGAAAGGTATAGAATACCTTACAAAGGCCTTACACTTTTTAGATGTTACTATTGTTGAGCTAGAAAGACAAGGAATGGTAAGCATTTCCCAAAAGTCAGAATGAAAAACCTTAGCAGTGTTGGGAGATCCTAAATATTGCTTCTCCTCTAATCATTTTAGCTATAAAGTCTAGTCTGTAGACAAGATGTCCAATTTTCTAACACCCTAAAGAACTAATTGCTTCATATTCTTAAGCTCTGCATTTTCAGGTATTCTTCTTTGCTGGGAATTGAAAGGGGTTTGTAGACCATGGCAGGGAATCGATCATCTAAATTCCCACAATTCTTTCTAACTTTGTGAATCAGTGACTCAAACTATATTGAACTAGAGAAGCCATTTTTCTTTGTCTTGATTTGATGCCCCACCTCAGGTGATAGAAAACAAATAGACAAGAAAGGAGTGAGCCAGAAATCAGAATATCTCACAGATGAGAAGCCAGAATAATACCTGGCTGTACATGGTGAGGACATCATTGTATATTAATTTTTTAAAATATAATTTATTGATTTTCTACAGAGAGGAAGGGAAAGGGACAGAGAGTTAGAAACATCAATAAGAGAGAAACATCGATCAGCTGCCTCCTGCACACCTCCCACTGGGGACATGCCCACAACCAAGGTACATGCCCTTGACCAGAATCGAACCTGTGACCTTTCAGTCTGCAGGCCGACGCTCTATCCCGGTCATGGCTGTATATTAACTTTTTTAAAAAAGGAAGTGAAGGAGGTTCATGATTGCATTAAGACCTCAGGTATGGTTTAATATTTCATGCCAGTAGCAAACAAAGTCAGGTTCAAATTGGAATTGTACTAAACCTTGAAAAGCCCAAGCAGAGGCATGAGCATGGTGAGTGGTCAGAGTAGGAAGGCTGAGTGAACATAGCTGGATGTGGAAGTCAGGGACTGGGGCCAGCATCTAGACAGCATAGTCAGACATGAAGATACATTCATACACTGTGCTTACACTTGTGCACAAAGAAATAGTGGGAAACAGGAATGGGGTCCAAGGATTGAGAACAGATGAGCAAGTCTCAGGACCAATTATCCCAGGACAGTATTTTGCATCAGGTAAGTTCCCAGTGGGAAACAGGGTAGCTAGTTGAGGAGAATCTAAAGGTGTGGATAGAGTTTCAAGAGATCAACAGAGATGAAGAATGATCCTGGTACTAGCAATATCAGAGCTTCATTATTATGCCCAGACCTGAAGCGTGCAGGGAGGAAATAGTTACCAGATTGCAGAGGGGAGAGGAGAGGGCCACCCCACTGGAACTGGGGCCTTCTTAATAGAACACAGCCAATCTGCTGCCCCCCCTCTGGGAGGGATCTGAGTAAATGTTAGTTTCTTTGGGAGAAGAAGAGTGGAGAGTACATCTAGAGGGGAAACAGAAGACTTCCTCCACAGGCTCCCTCTGATATGAATGGGTTCAGCCTAACATGTATGTTCTGCTCTTCAGAGTGAATAAGGTCTCTCTCTTCAAGTGTTAATGATTTTAGCAAAAACTTAGCTACACTAAGCAATTCTAACCTGGAATTTGCCTATGAAAGAACTACATGACCACATCCAGAGAATCTCCACAGGGAAGACTCTTAAGATTATTTTGTTTTTCCTTTTTTTCCCTGCATATCTTTTCTGAAACCCATAGTATTCATTTATTGCAGGAATCACTGATTATCTTCCAGGCTGAAAATAGCCGTTACTGAAAACTTAAAGCAGAGAGAAATAAACCAGGTTGTCAAAAAAAACAATGAAAAATCATTATTCCACAGTGGCAGGCACCAAAACTGTTAAGGGCTATCTGCAGGAAGAAAATAAAACCTGGAAAATTATCCTCCATCAGCATATCTCATCTCTGAAAAAAATCATTAGCTTCAAACAAGGCAATAAAATAGGACCCTACACACAGTAGGTGAGGCAGCACACTCTCAATGGCAATGATGTATTTCTATCACTGTGTCATTGGAGCCGAATTACCTCATAATGATGATCTACTTCCTGTCCAGAGAACCATGGGTATTGGAGTCAACATCACAACCTTCAATCCTCAATTCTTAGGTTTCCTGTACTAAAAAGTGCTGTTACTGTTTTAAACACTTTGTAATCGGGCATTTTCCCGCCAAATCGTGTCATAACGGGAAGAAAGAAATGCAATAATGGTCTATCTGAGTTGTCTTGCACATTTTTGTTGTTGAAATGCCACGCCCTCCATATTTGACGGAATATGTCTCTATTCATCGTTTTTGGAAAAAAACTTGTCTTCCGCGCTTTGCTATAAAAAGCAATATGACGAAACAAAAAAAAAAATGGGTTTTTTTGTTTGTTTGTTTTTTAACATATATTTTATTGATTTTTTACAGAGAGGAAGAGAGAGGGATAGAGAGTTAGAAACATCGATGAGAGAGAAACATCGATCAGCTGCCTCCTGCACACTCCTTACTGGGGATGTGCCCGCAACCCAGGTACATGCCCTTGATCAGAATCGAACCTGAGACCTTTCAGTCCACAGGCCGATGCTCTCACCACTGAGCCAAACCGGTTAGGGAAAAAAAAAATGTTTTTAATACCAATGGTTATCACCTTACTAAGGAACTCTGCAATAATATGGTGACAGCTGAGTCAGAGAAGGGGATAAGTTTTGGGGGAGTCCTTCGGTTTTTATGACTAATAGTTAGGACTGAATAAGTAACATTTTACACTTCTGAGGGATAAAGGGACTCAATGGGGTTATTACAAATAGTTTAAATAATGAATACATTTGTTTCAAGCAAACTTGGATCCTTTTGTGATCCATCAGTTTATAAATGAACACCACCTGCTAGATGGGGAACTCTGTGCAATCCCTTCTGACTATACATAAACATATTGATGCATGCTGGGGCCCATGCGCCATCATCAAAATTGCTGTTCTATGTGTCACAAGCATTTAGTTGCACCATTGTTATTTTTTTAGTGAGAATGATGAAAAGCAAGGACTCCAAAGCCAGACTTCCAGGATTCAAGTTTCCACCCACCATTTACTAGCTGTGTGTCCTTCGGGGCATTATTGAAGCTCACTGTGGTTCCATTTCCTCATCTATGAGATGGGAATAAAATTACATCTTCCTCTTCAGGATTAATGAGGAGTAAATGAGTTAATCCATGTAAAGCTCTTAACACCATGGTTGACTCATAGGGAATACCCTGCAAATGTTAGCTCTGAGAGTATTCTTTTATTGCAGGTCTAATGTATTGTACTGTTTATTAAGAAAACCTCAAAGACAAGCTATTATTATTGTGTGGACACCACTGCATAAAAGGTATTTTTCTCATGTGGCTTTGGACATCTTAGCATGTCTCTACCCACCACAATGCAACCTCCCTGTACGTCCATTATCAACCACCCCAGGAAAGTGCCGGGTATATAATACATCCCAGGGACTCCATTAATGTTTGTGGGATGCATGCAGTCCAACAAGACACAATTCAAATTAGTCTCAAAATGTTACCCTTTGTTAGAGTAAGGAACACTGAAAGAAGAAGAAAGGTTTCTCTCAGTAATTCTATTCCCATGGCCCCAGATACAGACGTGTCTTTAAGCCACCTTGTAATCTACACTTTGCTCTAAAACAGAAGTCCTCCTGGGCAGGTTAACAATACACAGGCTGTTCCTGAGTAGTCGCTTTTTAATTTGGAAACAGGCTTTTGCTGACAGATGTGTAAAAATGCAAGCTACCTGTGTAATTCCCTCTCCCCTTGACAGCTGTGCAGAGCTGTGCCGAGCAGGAAAAGACACCAGTTCTTCCCATTTGGCATTCATGGACCCTTGACTCTTTCGCCCCACGTCTACCTGTTTCTGATGGCATCGGGCTGTCCCCAGGATTGTTCAGCTCCGTGCATTCATTTGGGTTTCCCACACCCCTAGTGGAAGCAATTCCAACACAAATATTGAAGACGTGCAAACATGAATTTCTGTTTCCTTCTGGAGGAAATGAAAACTCCACCAGGGTGTCCTTCATTAGGCACTGGTCCCACTCCCAACCCTGTGCGGCCCCCAGAGCCTACCCAGTACACCATGCGTAAAACGTGGACTGGGTAGGACCTGGGTGGGCTCATTTCGCAATGATGAAAAATGTCTTGTTTTTCTTCTGTGTAATCTTCTTTCAATCCATTATGTTAGTTCTTTTTTTTTTTTTTTCAGTGTTGCTTGAGAAATACTCAGTAAGTGATTAATAACCTGTCTCGGTTTTGCTCTAGCTCTCACTGGCTTGTAGAGAAATAATGTGACCTACAAATGTTTGGACAAATAGTACATTGTGTTAATGACAGATTCCGCTCAGACATGCCCCATGCCATGGAGCTTATCAGCACTGAAAGAACAGGTATTCCTGGACTTTGTCTAATTGTCCTTTCTTTGCTTTTCTCGTTAGACTAAATAGCAACCATATTGAAAAGGGAACTGAGCGAAACAGTGTTCAGAGCTGTGTGTTGCTTTTGTCCTCTGCAGGGCAGAGAAGGGGGAAACTGAGCAGACAGGCACATGTGGAGGTCACATGTACAGTCCTAACAGAATAGGAACATTCTTACATGCTAAGCATGGCATTGCATAGGTCAAATATTTCTTTAAGTAAAAATAAAATAACAATTTATATAAAGTATGGGAGTAGGAAATAGGACTCATGTGCAGATAAAAATGAACAGGCAGAGTTAATTAAGTCATCTCTTTTAGTATGTAGTTCTATTTAAAATAGGTGATTAATGATAACTGGAACTCCCT